>PVKU01000789.1:197093-396230 GCA_004027475.1 Anoura caudifer | reverse complement strand
GTCCATGGGTCGTACATATCAGTTCTTTGGCTTCTCCATTTCCCATACCTCTCCCTTAACCTCCCCCTGTCTATTTTCTACCTGCCATTTATGCTACTCATTCTCAGTACATTTCTCCCCCTCCCCCCAACTCCCCCACTGATAACCCTCCATGTGATCTCCATTTCTGTGATTCTGTTCCTGTTCCAGTTGTTTGCTTAGTTTGTTTGTTATTGTTTTTTCTGGTTCTATTGCTAATAGCTATGAGTTTGTTGTCATTTTACTGTTCATACTTTTATCTTCTTTTTCTTATAAAAGTCCCTTTAACATTTCATATAATAAGGGCTGGACGATGAAGAACTCTTTTAACTTGACCTTATCTGGGAAGCACTTTATCTGCCCTTCCATTCTAAATGATAGCTTTGCTGGATAGAGTCATCTTGGATGTAGGTCCTTGCCTTTCATGACTTGGAATACTTCTTTCCAGCCCCTTCTTGCCTAGAAGGTTTCTTTTAAGAAATCAGCTGATAGTCTAATGGGAACTCCTTTGTAGGTAACTCTCTCCTTTTCTCTTGCTGCTTTTAAGATTCTCTCTGTATCTTTAATCTTGGGTAACTTAATGATGATGTGCCTTGGTGTGTTCCTCCTTGGGTCCAAGTTCTTTGGGACTCTCTGAGCTTCCTGGAAGTCTATTTCCTTTGCCAGATTGGGGAAGTTTCCCTTCATATTTGTTCAAATAAGTTTTCAACTTCTTGCTCTTGTTCTTCTCCTTCTGGAGATTTAGATCTTGTTCTTCTCCTCCCTATGATTTAGATGTTGGAATGTTTAAAGATGCCCTGGAGGTTCCTAAGCCTCACCTAATTTTTTTGAATTATTGTTCTTTCATTCTGTTCTGGTTGAATGTTTCTTTCCTTCTTCTGCTCCAAACTGTTGATTTGAGTCCCAGTTTCCTTCCCATCACTGTTGGTTTACATTTTCCTTTATTTCACTTTTCATAGCCTTCACTCTTTCCTCTAATTTGTGACCATATTCAACCAATTCTGTGAGCATCCTGATTACCAGTGTTTTGAACTGTGCATCTGATAGGTTGACTGTCTCTTCATGGCTTAGTTGTATTTTTTCTGGAGCTTTGATCTGTTCTTTCATTTGGGCCATTTTTTTTTGTCTTGGCATAACTGTTACATAGTAAGGGGTGGAGCCTTTGGTGTTCACCAGGGTGGGGCAACCCACATTCCTGCTTTGTAATGCTGTCTGTGGAGGAGGGGAGGGATCGAAGAGGAAACAGTGCCTCTTGCTCCGCTCTCTGCCGGTTTTCAATCACTTTCCCTGCTACCCACAATCAAATTGGGCCCTTCTGGTGCTGATTCCCAGGTGGGTAGGTTTGTGTACATTCTAGGACCCTGTGAGTCTCTCCAATGAACTCTCCTGTGAGGCTCGGAGTTTCTCCCACTGCCACCTCAACACCCACAGGTATTTTCAGTCAGAGGCTTTGAGGCTTTAGTTCCTGGTACTGGAATCCTGGATTGCACAGTCAGTCTTGCTCCCCACTTGTTCCTTCTCATTTATCTGCATGTGAATGTGGGACTGCCCAGTCCTCCAGCTGCCGCCTTGCCAAGAGTCCTCCCTACCTGGCTGCCTGTCTCCGCCCCTCCTACCAGTCTGGATGAATGTTGCTTCTTTAACTCCTTGGTTGTTGGACTTCCATACAGGTCAATTTTCTGTCAGTTCTGTTGTGTTTTGTTTTTAAATTTGTTGTTGTCCTTCTTTTGGTTGTGTGAGGAGGCACAGTGTGTTTACCTACACCTCCATCTTGGCTGGAAGTCCACATTATAAAAATATTAAAAGAATCTTGTAGCTTTATTCTTTTTTCTCCTGCTGAAAAAAATAATTAATCCAATCATATAAAAATGAGCTAACAATCTAAAGGTATGATTACTTACTATGTACCTGGAACTGTACACATCATCATCACAATAGCTTACATTTATTGAAAGTATATCATGTGCCAACTTCAGAGAATTTATCATTTAGTCGGAGAGCCTATCATAATAATAACAAACAAAATTTACTTTTTACTTCATTAAAAACAACAAACATATATTAATTACCTGCCATGAACTAGACATTTTGTTATATTCTAGAGAAAATGAAAAAGAGAAAACTTAGTCCTTACCTTTGAAAAACTTACACATAATAGGTACAAAGGTGATTCATAAATATGCAACATGAATGGTATGAATGCTACTGAATATAAATTAGCACCTCTGACTGAGGTGTTAAAGGTAGGCTTCATGAAGGAGATGTCATTTGAATCAGACTTTGGTAGAAGAAGAGAGTTTTGACGATGACAATTTGGCCACATTGGATGGACACAATATGCTTTAAGTCAGAAGTACAAATGCTCAACAGAACAACAAAATGGGAGTTATTGGTCAGTCTACTAGCCAATTTAGGAGAGCAACAAGTCAGATTTTGTGTAAGAAACAGAAAGCAAACAAACGGTGTGCCCTTATTTCATCAAATGTGTGAATCCAAAATCTGCAGACTTATTTACTCAGTGGTGAATTGAATTAAAGTTCTATTCCATGCTCTTCCCTGGACAAAAATGCTTTATAAATATATATATATGGCAAGATTGCAAATCCCTTGAAAATACTAAAAACTGAAGGAGTAGATGTGTGTTTAAAATTTAGACTGTATCCCATGAATAAATGTATAGACCAGCATCATCACAAACTGCTCTGCAACCCCCATCAGCAACCAACACAAGAGATAGTGCAAGTCCTGACACTGAGTCTCATCACCAGATTTCTTGGAGTACATTGCAAGTTTCTGCAAAAAATAACTCAGTGTGAAATTTTACTTGACCCTTTGGGCTAATGTTCTAGCAGAACTATGAAACTACCTGGGTCTGCATTTCTAACCTCTAGGAACTGGAGCTCTTTGAATCAATTGTAAGACAAAAATATAACTGACATACAATTTTACAGACTGAGGAGAGCTGGGCATTCAGCCAGTCATAAGTCAGTACTACACAGAGTCAGCATTTTCTGCCACCTTAGCTTCATAATTTCACAAACATTGCAATGCTCACTCCTTTCCTCACCCCTAAATTCCTTTTGCTCTTGTCTTGGTTTATTTGGACATTTGCTCAGTTCCTGAGTGTCTCCTGTCTGTTGGTACAGCTCTAGACACTGCGGACTCATTAATGAGTACAGACGGCACAGTTACTGCTCTCTAAGAGCAAGTGAGAAAATCAGCACATTCACTACAAAGTGGAAAGTGCCAGAGCGGAGGCACAGACAAGGTGCTACAAGAGTAATAGAGCATCAGAAGATGCTTTCCAGAGCAGCTAGTCCTTGAGCTAAATGTTAATAACAAGCAAATGCCTGTCAAGTGGCCAGCTCAAGAAAGTATTAATGCGCAAAGTTCCTGCGCCTTATCAGGAACGGTCACTAGATCAGTATGGTTCGCACTAGGGATACGTTTAGGGATATAATAGGACAGAAACTGGAAAGCTAGGCAGACAGCCTGATCATAGAGGTCTTTCTTTAATGAAAATATGGCAGTGTATTTCCATGTACATCCTGTAGGTCAAAGTTGTGTCTAATATACCTACCATACATTCTGTACCAGTCCTCACAGCAAATTGAAATAAGTTGATTTGATCACCGACATTTAAAAATCATGAGCTTTATTGTGAAAAATCCAGATTTATGTCTTCTCTTTAAAACTCAGAAGATAATTCTGGACTCAGTTTTCTAAATTCCAGTTGATTAGAGCTAATGCTTCTGCGTTTAGATGGGAGACAGGCCTTCTATGCTCCATAGACACAGTTCCTCTCCCATGATCTCATCCCCTACTCATTTATGTTATGTGCCTGGCCCCTGAAGACATCCACATTTACAAATCCTGCTCTGTGTCCTGTTCATACAATTTGATACAGCTTCCTATAGTAAAGGGAAATAAATTGTAAACTTCTATGGGAATTGTTATGCTTTTAATGGTTGGAAATTACTTAAGCCATCCCTCTAGAAGCAAGCTGGCTTATGTTAGATTATACCAGCAACATAAAGCAGAGCAACACGTTTCTAAGTGAATTCTAGTTGTTAGATCTGATGACTGACACCCAAAGGAGAAAGAGAAAATTCAGATAGAATAACTCTTTAAAGAACCCAAGACCATTTTGCATAACAACAAAAATTGTAACATACCTAGGAATAAATATAACTGAAAAGCACAATATTTGCAGAGAAAATCATAAAACTTTTAATGATATAAATGAAGATTTAAAGACATTTGCTATTCTTGAATGGGAATAATTATTTAGGTTGAAACATTTTTAGGTCAAAATATTGGCAATTTCATTTGTTTCAACCTAAAAATAAATATAACAATTTCCCCCGATTGTTATATAAATTCAGTGGAATTCCCATCAACATGTGAACAGTGCTTTTTACAGAATTCAACAAGCCAAACCTGAATTCATATTGGAGTTATAGAGGGTGAAAACAATTTTGAAGAAGAAGGGATCATGCCATACCAAATATCAAAATGTATTATCAAGTGATCATAACTTGTGTTGGATAAATAAGTAGATCATCATGAACAAACAGAGAACCTAAAAATAGAACCATGCAAATATGTGGAAACTTATCATCTGACAGAACTGACACCACAACTCAATGGGAACAGAGGAGATTACTGAATAAAAGATACTGGGATAATTGGCTATTTATATTATAAAAATCATATAAATGACAGTAGCTTGAGGGGTGCCAGAGACAAATAGGAAAACTGAGTTGTGTGGTGTTGGGGCAAGGGCTGGAGGGACGGCTGCCTTTGCCACTGTATTGAGCCCTTTCTCCACATGACCAAATCTGAATCTGCATTAGCTTAGTGATCTCCACTACCTCCACCCTGATGACTCCCTGAGAGCCCTAGGCTGTGGCAGCTGGTCTTGGTGTCTGAGACTTTTACTGACTATCCACAGGCCCAGCACTAGTGCCAAATCTGAACCTTGTTACTGGTGAACGCCACTCACCCCACCCTGTGGATCCCCTGAGACCCTGCCTCACTCAGCCCTAGGGTCTTTCAACAACAGAGCCTTATGGACAGTCAGCAGCCAGTGGCAAGTCTCAGTGTGCCTTGTGTCTTTTGCTGACTTGTCCCAGGCCCAGTTCTGGTGACAGCCAGTGTCAGACCACAGCATGCCCCTCCTATACATATCCAGACCCAGCTACCAACCATGAATCAGTTTGTAGCTCCTAACGGATAGTCTGAGGCCTGTTACAGGCAGCATCTGACATCAACCTGCCCCAGAGTCCCTCATAAGAGTCCCCAGAACCAACATACACAGTTGCCAGCTTCAGACCAAAATAGAGCACCACCCAATTAGCTCTACAAGCAGCACAACCAAAGGGAGGTCTCAGCGGGCACCAGACCCTGCTGGGGTGAATCCCTCTTGGTGGGGTCAGCCTCAGACTTCAGCTCATACATTATGGTCATGGCCAATCCTCACAATCAGCCAGACTGAGGATCAGTTCCACCCACTGATGTACTAACAGAGATCAAGCTCAACTACAACAGGAGGACACGCACCCCACAGACAAAGGACCCTCCTGGAGCGCCCAGCTCAGGTAGTCATGGAAACTGTGCCACTGGGCCCACAGGACACCTACTATATAAGGTTACCCTGCCAAGACTAGGAGATATAGCATATCTACTTCATATATAGAAACAAACACAGGGAGGCAGCTAAAAGAGGAAAATAAAGAAACATGTCCCATATAAAAGAATAGGAGAAATCTACAGAAAAGAACTAAGTGACATAGAAACAAGTAATCTACCGGACAGAGTTCAAAACACTGGTTAAAAGGATGCTCAAAGAACTTAAAAGAAAAATAAAATCAGTGAAAACTTCAAAAAAGAGATAGCAAACATAAAAAAGATATACCATAAGAAAAAAAGAGTCAGAAATGAAGAATAAAATAGCTGAAATGAGGAATACACTAGAAAGAATCAACAGCAGATTAGATGAAGCAGAGGATCAAATCAGTGATTTGGAAGACAAAGAAGCAGAACACACTCTATCAGAACACCCAAAAGAAAAAAGAATTTAAAAAATGAGGATAATCTAAGGGACCTCTGGGACATCAAGTGTAACAACATTGGCATCATAGGGGTACCAGAAGAGAAAAGAGAGAGCAAGGGATTGAGAATCTATTTAAAGAAATAATGACTGAAAACTTCCTTTGCTTAGCAAAGGATAAAGATATACAAGTCTAAGAAGCACAGAGAGTCCCAAACAAGATAAACCCAAAGAGACCCACACAAAGACACCTCATTATTAAAATCATGAAGGTGAAAGACAAAGAATCTTAAAAGCAGCAAGAAAAAAAACAGTTACCTACAAGGGAGCTCCCATAAGACTATCAGCTAATTTCCTAATGGAACTTTGCAGGTCAGAAGGGATTGACACAAAATATTCAAAGGCAATGAAAAGCAAGGACCTACAACCAAGAATTCTATGTGCTAAGGTTATTCATTTAAAATTGAAAGAGGGATGAAAAGCTTCCTAGGCAGCAGAAGGTGAAAGGAATTCATCATCACCAAACCAGTATTACAAGAAATGTTAAAGGGACTTCTTTAAAAAGAAGAAGGGAAAAAATGTAAATATAAATAATAAAATGGCAATAACTACATACTTATCAAAAATCACTTTAAATGTGAATGGATTAAATGCTCCAAACAGGGTAACTGAATGGATTTTTTAAAAAAGGCCATACATATACTGTCTACAACAGACCCACTTCAAATTTATGAGTATTTTAATACTCATTCAGACTAAAAGTAAAGTGATGGAAAAACATTTTTCATGCAAGTGGGAATGAAAAAATAGCTGAGGTAGCAATGCTTACATCAAACAAAAACAAACTTTAAAACAAAGATGAGGAAGGACATTACATAATGATAAAGGGATCAATCCAACAAGAAGATATAACACTTGTAAATATTTATAACATTTGTAAATATTTGAACACTTAAATATATAAGACAAATATTGATGGACATAAAAAGAAAGATTCTCAGTAATATAGTCATAGTAGGGGACTCTTAACACCCTTTTGACATCAATGGGTTGATCTTTCAGACAGAAAATCAACAAACAGTGGCCTTAAATGGCACATTAAACCAGATAGAATTAATATTTTCAGAGCATTTCACCCCAAAGCATTAGAATATACATTCTTTTCAAGTGCACATGGAATATTTTCTGGGATAGACCACATGTTAGGCCACCAAACAAATCTCAATAAATTTGAGAATATTGAAATCATCTCAAGCATCTGCTCTTACAGCAATGATATGAAACTAAAAATCAATTACAAGAAAAACTGATAAACACACAAACAGTGAAATCAAGGAAGAAATCAAATGCAAATTAAAACACAGTGACCCAAAATCTATGAGACACAGCAAAAGCAGTCCAAAGAGGAAAATTCATAGCAATACAAGGCTACCTCAAGAAACAAGGAGAGTCTCAAATAAACAATCTAACCTTACACCTGAAGAGACTAGAAAAAAAAAATCAAAACCCAAAATAAGGAGAAGGAAATAATAAAGATCAGAGCAGAAACTTAAAAAAAAATAGACTTTAAAAATACAAAACATTAATGAAATGAAGAGCAGATTTTATTTTTTTTACCCTCACCTGAGGACATGCTTACTGATTTTAGAGAGAAGGGAAAGGAGGGAGAGAGAGATGGAGAGAGACACCAATATGAGAGAGAAACATCAACTGGTTGCCTCTTGTACATGCCCTGACTGGAGACCAAACCAGCAACCAAGGCTTGTGCCCTGACCAGGAATCAAACCTACAACCTTCTGGTTTACAGGATGATACTCCAACCAACTGAGCCATACTGACCAGGGCCAAGAGCTGGTTCTTTGAAAAGATAAACAAGATTGATATTCCTTTAACTGGACTCCTCAAGAAAAAAGAGAAAGGGCCAAACAAATAAAGTCAGAAAAGAAAAATAACAACAACCAAAACCACAGAAATACAAAAGATTATTTTAAAATGCTACAAACAATTACATGCCAGCAAATTAGGCAGTCTGGAAGAAATGAATAAATTTCTAGAAACACAATCTTCTAAACATACAATTGTCTAAAACTGAATCAAGAAGAAACAGAAAACCTGGACAGATTACTATAGAGAAAATCAAATCAGTAATCAAAACAACCTCAAACAAAAAAATTCCTGGACCAAATAGCTTCACAGGTGACTTTTTACCAAGCATTCGAAGAAGAATTAACACCTATCTCTCCCTAACTATCCTAAAATATTCAAAAGCAGATAAGGCTCCCAAGCTCATTTTATGAGGCTACCATTATCCTGATTCTAAAACCAGAAAAAGACATTACCAAAAAAAGAAAAGAAAATTATAGGCCAATATACCTCATGAATGTAGTTATAAAAATCCTCAACAAAATATTAGCAAACCAGATTCAGCAATATCTTAAAAAGATCATGCACATGTATTCCTGGAATGCAAGTTAGGTCCAAGATCTGCTAGTCACTTAATGTGATATAGCACATAAACAAAATTAACAAAAATCATAACCAGTCAAATGGGTTTTTTCAAATGAGTTTCATCTTAAATGAGTTTTAATCATGGATATAAACCCATTTGTGATACGAATTCTCAACAAAATGGGAACAGAGGGAACACACCTCAACATCATTAAAGCTATGTATGATAAACCCACACTAACATACTCAATGGGAAAAAGCTAAAAGTGTTTTTCTTAAGAAACAAGACAAGGTTATCTACTTTCACCACTTTCATTCAACAGTATTAGAAGTCCTACCTACAGAAATCAGACAAGAAAAAAATAAAATATCCAAGTTGGAAATGAAGAAGTAAAACTGCCATTATTTTCAGATGACATGGTACTGTATACAGAGAACCCTAAAGATTCCATCCCAAAACTACTATAATTGGTAAATGTAAAGTAGCAGGATACAAAATTAATATTCAGAAATTGGTGGCATTTGTAGATACGAATACTGTACTATAAGAAAGAAAAATTAAGAAAATAATCCCATTTACAATTGTACCAGAAAAATAACTAGAACATATTTACAAAGTAGGTAAAAGTCCTGTATTTGGAAAATTATAAGACATTGAAGAAAGAACTTAAAGAAGATACAAATAAATGGAAACATATACCATGCTCATGGATAGGAGGAACTAACATCGTTAAAATGTCCATACTACCCAAAGTGATCTAGAGATCCAACGTAATCCCTATCAAAATGCCAATGGTATTTTCACAGGGTTAGGACAAATAACTCTAAAATTTATGTGGAACTACAAAATACCTTGAATACACACAGCAATCCTGAGAAAGAAAAACAAAGTTGGAGGTATCACAGTACCTGATATCAAACTATACTACAACACTGGTAATCAAAACAGCATGGTATTTGCACAAAAGCAGACACATAGGTCAATGGAACAGAATACAAAGCCCAGAAATAAATTAAAATCCAATTAAAATGTAGCCAGAGGGCCTGAATGGACACTTCTCCAAACAGGACATCCAGATGGCCAATAGACATATGAAAAGATGCTCAATGTCACTAATAATAAGAGAAATGCAAATTAAAACCATAATAAGATATCATCTCACACCTTTCAGAATAGCTATCATCAATAAATCAACAAACAACCAGTGTTGGCAAGAATGTGGAAATAAGGGAACTCCCACTGTTGGTGGGATTGCAAATTGGTGCAGCCACTATGGAAAACAGTATGGAGGTTTCTCAAAAAATTTAAAATAGAACTACCTATGACTCAGCAATTGCACATCTGGGTATATATCCAAAGAATCCCAAACCAGTAATTCAAAAAGATATATGCACACTTATGTTCGTTGTAGTGTTATTTACAATAGCCAAGATATGGAAGCAGCCCTAGTGCCCATCAATAGATGAGTGAATAAAGGAAGTGTGGTACATATACCCAGTGGAATATTACTTGGCCATAAAAATGAATAAAACCTTGCCATTTGCAACAACATGGATGGATCTAAAGGGTATCATGCTAAGTGAATTAAGTTGGACAAATATCCCTGATTTCACTTATATGTAAACTCTAAAGAACAAAATAATGAACAAGCAAAACAGAGAAAGACTCATAGATACAGAGAACAAACTGAGGGTTGCTAGGTGGGAGGGGCTGGGGGAATAGGTGAAAAAGGTAAAGGGATTAAAAAGTACAAATTGGCAGTTACAAAATAGTCATGGGGACATAAAGTACAGCATAAGGAATATAGTCAATAATATTGTATTAACTATGTATGGTGCCTGGTGTGTACTAGAATTATTGGGAGGATCTCTTTGTAAATTATGTAACTGTCTAACCTCTATGCTATACACCTGAAACTAATAGGAAATAATATTGACTGTCAACTGTAACTGAAAAATACAATTAAAGTAAATAAAAAATAAACTTACGAGGGACAGCTCCATTGTTAATTATAAAGAAATTAATGATAATTTACTTACATATATTTGTACAATTATGAAAATATGTTCATGTAAATGTTAGTGTTTTTTTAAAATCTGATAATGTCAAGTATTGGTAAGTATGTGAGGAAATGTGAGGTCTTACTCATTGCTGGTTAAAGTATAAACTGGTATCTTTTGGAAAACAATTTTGCAATACTTGGTAGAGTTGAAATTGGGATTACCTTGTAACTCAGCAAAAGGTGATGTATATAACTACGTACACATAGCTGTGTCACATGTGCATTGTAGCCTTCTTTGTAGTAGTAAACACAGTCAAAACTACCTATCTATCCTACAGTAAAGAAGTGGATTTAAAAAAAAAAACTCTGTGGCTTCTTTATACAGTGGAATATAACACAGTTAAAAATGAACTCTGTCTTACAGTAACTCTTTTGTAGGTAACTCTCTTCTTTCCTCTTGCTGCTTTTAAGATTCTCTCCTTATCTTTAATCTTGGGTAATTTAATTATGATGTGTCTTGGTGTATTCCTCTTTGGGACTCTCTGAGCTTCCTGGACTTGTATGTCTATTTCCTTTGCCAGACTGAGGAAGTTTTCCTTCATTTTTTCAAATAAGTTTTCAATTTCTTGCTCTTCCTCTTCTCCTTCTGGCACCCCTATGATTTGGATGTTGGAATGTTTAAAGTCATCCCAGAGGTTCCTAAGCCTCTCAGAAGAAACCTTGTGGGCAAGAAGGGGCTGGAAAGAAGTATTCCAAGCCATGAAAGTCAAGGACCCACATCTAAGATTGCTCTATCCAGCAAACCTATCATTTAGAATGGAAGGGCAGGTAAAGTGCTTCCCAGAGAAGGTCAAATTAAAGGATTTCATCGTCACCAAACTCTTATTATGTGAAATGTTAAGGAGACTTATCTAAGAAAAAGAAGATCAAAGCTATGAACAGTAAAATGACAACAAACTCACAACTATCAGTAACTAAACCTAAAAAAACAACAAAAACAAACTAAGCAAACAACTGGAACAAGAACAGAATCACAGACATATAGACCAAATGGAGGGTTATCAGTAGGGAAGGGGAAGGGGAAGAATGAGGGAAAAGGTACAGGAAATAAGCATAATTGGTAGGCACAAAATAGACAGGGGGAGTTTAAGTATAGTATAGGAAATGGAGAAGCCAAAGAACTTATATATACATCCCATGGACATGATCTAAGGGGGGAAATGCTGGAGAGAACGGGGAGGAAAAAAATGGGACAACTATAATATCAAATCAATAAAATATACTTAAGAAATGAACTCCGTCTACATTTGCCAACAAGGATAAATATTAAAATGTTGAATAGGTAAAAACAAGTTGAAAAATTATACATGATGTATAATATTATTTATTCAGAATTTTTAAACCCACAGAACATCATTATATAGCCTACAGAGATACATATCCTATGTAGGAAAGGCACAAACACATTCATGAGAATGACATGCACCAACTTCAGGATAGTGGTGCCTCTGGAAAGAGGGAGCAGAAAAGGATAAGCTGTACATTTTATCTACATGAAAGAGAGGGGTCTAGAGCAAATATGGCAAAATGTTGACATCTGATTATCTTAATGGCGGTACATGGGTAGTATTTTTTATGTACTTTTTAAGTGCTTAAAATTAATTGAAATGAAAAAAATGAACGAAAAAGAGAGCCCTTTTTAAAAGGTGAGTTCCTCCGTAGAACAGAGCCTGTATCACAGGATTTGGATAATAGGAAGTGAGGAAAAATAGGTTAAGGCGTTAAAGAAGGAGACAACTCTGAATAAATATGGGCAGAAGATTTGAATTATGAGCAAAATATAATAAGGGCAGTAGCTGGCCTATTTTTGTGAGAAGGGAAATAAATAACAAGAGTAGCGAATGAGATTTTGAGTGGCGTATCTGATGGTGGCCATCACTGTCTGCCATTTGTTATGGTGCAATATGAGAGCAAGTCAGAAAGAAGAGCTTTACCTGTTGATTTGGGATACCCTCTCACCCCATCTCCGCTTCTCCACCCGATGGAAAGAGGAAACTGTGCCAGATGATGTTAGCTTATCAGCATTCTTGGCACCATTCCTCTCACCTTTACAACCATACATTTATCTCTTTGGCTGGAATCCAAGTCCTTTGGCTGTATTTGTTCATGTATTTGTTCAGGTGTTAGCCTTAAATTGGGATTTGAGTGACAGAAAACTTGGTTGAGGCTCAGGTCTGCTGCAAGAGGTGATTAAGGGTAACAAAATAGCCGCATTATAAACATTCATTGCCCCTGACCACCTATTATCCAACCATACTTTCACTTTCTGTGATTGCCACTTATATCTTCATCTTTTCAAAGCTTCAAAGCTTCACTAATATGATTTTAATTGACCTCATAACAATACCATGAAATGGTATCATTCTCATTTAACACATGGAGAAACACCCTAGAAGAGATTAAATGGGTTAGCCAAGGTTACAAGGGGAAACTCACTTTTTCCCTGTCTTCTGGGCTTTGGACACTGAAACCCTGTAAAACTCATCTCCGTCGGTTCCTATATCCAGTGAAGCACTAATTCCTGTAGATTGTTTCTACAAAGCGTCTTTCCATTTCTCTTCTCCACTTCCTTTTTCACCCTCCAGGTTTGGATCCTCCTCTTCCCCTGCCTGAATTACAACTGGTGAGCTGGCCTTCTGGATGCCACGTTTTCCCCCATTCTGCATTCTCATTCTAGACTAAACTTCCTTAAACATTGCCTTCCTGTGTCATTTCCTACTCAAAAATCTTTGTGACCCTCTCTTTCCTTCTACCTAGAATGGGAACTCCTCAGCCAGGATTTCAGAGCTCTCCTTAATATGAACTCACCTTTTCAACTACTCAAAACCGGTGCTTTAAAAGTAAACATGGCTACCAAACACACAAAATAATGTGCAAAGAAATACAAATTAAAATGGCTGTGATCTTCATCTATCAAATCAGCAAAGTTTTGTTTTGTATTTTAGGTGATACTGCTCAGTAGTGACAGGACAGTGATAAAATAGTCTCTTATCCTCTGCTATTGAAGTGTTGATTGGTATGATCTTTTTGGAAGGCATTTTGGTTATATGAATTAAGAGCTTTTGACCTAATCTGTTTCTGGAAATTTATGCTAAGGAAATAATCTGAAATACATAAAAACCTTTATGCCTAAAGACATTAACTACATTATTATTTATAGTTTTGAGCCATTAGATATATAACCTAATGAATGATTATACTAAAAGTACATAAGAGCATGGGGGAATACTTAAGCTATGATATTGGGGAAAGGGGAATTAGTATTTTATAATTAGGAGAAATCTTACATTTCAGTGCTGAATTTGCTTACTTTTTCTCCCAGCACAATATTTCACACCTTTTTCTCTCTCTTCAAAACTCCAAAATTTCCTCCTCTTCCGGAATTTAAACAGATGAGTACCACTTATTTATTAAAAATATATATATCACCAAATTATTCAATTTACCTCTCCCATTATACTCTGCCATCCTTCCTGTTAAAATGAATTAAGTAGCTCTATTCCTACCTAAGGCCAATTGGCCACAGAATTCCATTCCCTCTCACTTCAGAAATTTTACTCCTGGCATTGACATTCATAATGAATCTCTCTCTCTCTCTCTCTCTCTCTCTCTCTCTCTCTCTCTCTCTCTCTCTCTCTCTTTCTCTCTCATTTTTCCTATTAGCACAAGAGCTTGATATAAAATTTCACATTTCAGAAAAGAATTCATTCTTTGGGCTGATGTTGTTCTCCAGCTACCTCTTTGAAAGTATTCTCAACTTCATTATCTCCTATTCTCTAAGTTACATTAATCATGCTTTTGCTTCCAAACTTCACTGAAATGGCTCATTGTCAAATCCGGCGGCCAGCTATCTCCCTTCGCCATAGTCTCTCAGCAGTATTGCACCGAGTTGACCACTCTGTCCTTGTGAACTCTCCTTGGGTTCTGAGCATCCCGCTCTCCTGTTTTCTCGCCACCTCAGAGCCTGCTCCTTTTTGGTCTCTGCTGCTGTTTCTTCTTCCTCTAAGTTCCTACTGCTCAGCCTTCAGATCTGCTCTCTTCTCTATTTGGACTCATGTCTGATGAGGTTTATTTCTGTCCCCAGGGCTTTACATGCCTTCTGTACGTTGATTCCATGTAGCCATCTCTAATCCCAAACTCCTGCCTGATCTCTCAGTGAGACCTCATTTTGGATGTGTAATAGGCACACCAATATTACCGTGTGTGAAACAGAACTCTTCACTTTCCTCCCTTAAACCTCTTCCCCCACAGGAAAGGTACCACTATTCTCTCTGAGGTATTCAAATCATTCACTTTTATTACTCCTTTTCATGTATCATATACTAACCCATAAGCAAACTGATTGGTTCTGCCTTCGAAAATATCCCCAAAGCCAACAATTCTTACAATTTCCAACACAGTCACTCTAGGATAAGGCCACATACCTTTCATGGAGTTTCAGTAGCTAGCCAGCTTCTCTCACTGTTTCTATCCTGGTCCTCATACAGTATTGTAACCCTCCACTGACTTGATTCTGTGCTTGGAAAAAATCCTAAATCTTTGCCCTGGCCTGCAGGTGCTGCCTTGCTCTCGTCTCTCCTGGTGCTCGCTCTACCCTAGTCACAACGGTCTTTGCACTATTCCTTACACTCATTCTTGCCCCAGGGACTTTATGCCTACAATGCCCTTTTCCAGATCTTCCAACAGCTTACTCTCTCCCATCTTTCTAGTATCTGCTCAAACGTCATTTCCTCAGAGAGCCTTCCCAAAACACCGTATATAAGCTTCCTCACCCTCCTTCACCCACAAACCCCTTAATCTGGTTTATTTTCTTCTCAGGCTTTTTAGCTGCTTGATGTTACATTATTTATTTATAATTCTCTAAAAGTATAACTTAAGCACTTTGTAGGCAAGGATTTATTTACCTTGCTTATTATTGTATCACCAGCATCTAGAATAGTATTCAGTAATGGTAGGAGCTCAAAAATATTTATTATGTGAACCAATAAACTGTTTACAAGAAAAAGTCCACTTAAAAGACTAAAGAAAAAATACTAGAGAGATAAGAGTATAGGTTTTTTCTTTCACATATTCTTTATGCTTTCCAAGAGTTCTCAAATTTTCTATATTGACTATATTATAATCAGAAAGACCACAAACTATTTAAACTAACAAAATATATCCTACAGTCTGGTCAGGCCTTTTTGTCACTGTCCCAGCCCAAGCACTCAATGCATACTCATTTCAGCATCATGTCTTTTCTCCAGCCTTCCTGTCTCCCTTCACCTCTGCTAACCCTTCAAATCTCAGTTCAAGGCCCACCTCCTCCATTTCTCCATGCTGCCTTCCCTGACTATTCCTATTCTTACAGATCTCACCCCACCCCCCACCCTAGGCTTTGTGTTTAATTGTGTATGCTATGCTACACTTACTCATTCTCATTCATTAACCGTTTTTTGTTTGTTGGTATAGGTGTGTGTCAGAGAGAGAGAGATGTATATATGTGTGTTTGGTATGAGTTAATTTTCCTTTCTCAGCAGATGTTGTCTTAGCCTGCCTCCCTCCCTTCCCTCCCCCCACCTTCAGTCTCTACCATGGGCTAATGGCAGAGTAAGCACTCGATAAATACATGGTGATAGCACTTGGCATTGAAGCTACTGGGTCTCAAGCCGGGATCTGAAGATTCCTGATGCCCCTTTCATGACACCAGGCTCCATAGTGATACTTAAGCTTATATTTACTTACTATGTGCCGTACACTTGCCTTCATTTTCCCATTTATCAAGTAGGAACCGCTTTCATATTCATCTTAAGGCTGAGGTAAATGAAATCTAGAAAGGTTAAGTAACTTGCTAAAAGTGACAAAGCTTGAAGCAGTAAGGCCTAGATTAAACATAGCCCAAGCTCTCTACCCCTATGACAAATGAAACCTGATTTACTTGGACCTAAGTGCCACAGATGTGCTTTCAGTCCAGCTGCATGCTCTTGATCAAGTTGCTTAACTCACCAAACCTCAGTTTCCACATTCATAAAATGGAGACCATACCTCACAGATGGTTCTAAACCCAAGATGGTGTCCCGCATAATGCCCAGAATGCAGCTGACATTGAGTGAATGATAGTTATCATTATTAGATATGCTACTTTCTTGGTATTTGCTCTTCAAAGTTGGGTATGGCCACCCTATCTCATTTCTTTCACACAGCAAAAGGCCTTGGTCAGATGCGTCAAAGCTGGGGGTCAGAGTGCCGCTGGGTGGTTGAAGGTGCTATTAAAGAGCTTGGATCAGAGAAAACAAATAAGCAGTCCTGCCCCAGGTTAGCCCAAGCTTGGATTTCCTTGTCTGAATGCATGATGATAGGAAGGGGGTTGTGTTACAAAAGGAGCTGTTTGCGTTTGTCATCCAGGCCTACTAATCTAAACATCTCTCACTCCTTAGGAATTATTTTAGGACCAGGAAGCAGCACGCTGTTTATTGAAAGAGTCACAGAAGAGGATGAAGGCTTCTATCTCTGCAAAGCCACCAACCAGAGGGGGTCCGTGGAAAGTTCAGCATACCTCACTGTTCAAGGTAAACAGCTGCTCTAGAGAGCAACCAGAAATTCTTCAGACATCTATTTCCCTGTTTGTTTAACTTTTCACCTCCCAGTCTCCTTTGCCCCTCCCGTCTGTGCCTTTCCCTGACCTTCTGCCCTTCCCCTCATCCCTCTGGGAAGAGCCTGTCTGGCTCCACTTGGCAAGACAGAAGGTGAAGACCCCTGCTGGCCGCCCCATCTGAACATAGTCCCCATGAGGGGAGCAGAAGAAGAAAACCAGCTGCTGCCAGTGTGACGACGTTGACCCGCAGAGAGTGACTGAGTGGCCACACCTGTGAGAAAGAGATCCAAAAAGGAAGATGGGTGTAGATGGGGAAAGAAACACGACACACTGGGAATTGTTCATTTTTTTTCCATTTCTAATTTCCATGAGTTAGACATATCTTCCAAATTTTTCACAAGGTGGTTTTTAACATGAAGTAGGCGGCAAAATATTACCAGAGAGAAGCAACACAATAAACAGACCACCTTTAAGAAAAATATTCCAAGTGCTTCTTCGTTATGGGCTTCAGATAGTTTGTTGAGCAGCAAAATCCAAAGAGGCCTCATCCCACCCGGGGCTCTGGCCATGTGGCTTCCATTTAGAAAATAGTTTAGACCTCAGTTTCAATTCTCCAGTGCCAAGAATCACCCAAAACATAACAGAGCATCATAAAATATTAAATTGGCAGCTCTTAGATGTAAGTATCTATGGCACATTGAGGTTTTACATGAAAAGATGGAATTTGTTCAGTAGCTTATTTCCAAATGCTCCCCAGTAGACTTCAGACTATGTAAGGAGAAGGCAATATACACCCATTCTTCAGCCCTAGAAATTTCCAGTGCTTAAAGATTGTAACTCTGAGAATTCAGGCTCCTTTAAAAGAGAACAGCATCCCCACACTTTTACGAGGAAATGATTTTAGAGGGTCTCCTAACACATCTGAAAGTACTTTCCCACAAATTTAGGCTTTCAGAGGAAGCCAAGGCAGCATTCCCAAATACTTTTAGTGATGGTCCTATTTGTCTCCCAGATAACCCTCATTTTAAAGTATTGTTTCAACTTTTCTGCTTATATGGGGAGAAAATGATTTATTAAGTGTGAATCTCTCTTTAATGCCTCCTTCTTCAAAGGACTGTTAATTTCTGTCTTAACAAGGACCCCACATGTGACTCAGAGAGGAGCTGCATTGGGGTGGAGAGGGACCTGCATCTGAGAGAGGGGTAGCAAGGAAGACTCCTAATGCTCAGTCCAGAAAGCTTTTTCCCCCATATCCCCACAACAACCCTGCAAGATATTTGGAGCAGTTCTTATAAACCCAGAGAGGAATGAAATGGTTAACCTAATCTATAGCCAGGAATAGCAAATGGGCGATGACTCACTCCAACCCACCACATAGCTGCTCTCCCTTCCCAGGTATCTGCACCCACTTCTATCTGAATGTGGGTCAAAAATGGCCATGAACACAGCCTGCAAAGTCTTTTATCCAGGCCACTCCCTGTTTCATTGAAATCTTCCTTACCCTCCAGGATGGTTTAGGCGCATTCTACCTGGTAACGTCCTCCAAGATGAACAGCTAAGTCAGATGTTCTCTGCTCTCCCACACCATGGTTCCTAGGTCTTTAGTCAGACTCATTTTATTCTGCATTTTGTTATTACTTAATTATCAATATGCTCTTCTTCCCTACTGAATAATGAGCTGTGTCTGACATATTCTTGTATCCCATACCTATACCCAGCACTTAGCAAAAGACTAATATTTATTTAGTCCAAAGAAGTATTAAAGTATTATCTTCAGGCTACAGATAGGAAGAAAGAGACTCAAAGATGTTAAGTCATTTGCCCAAAGATGCACAAAGAATAGGTAATGAGGCTAAGACTTGAGCTCATGTCTTTGGAAACTCTCGGCTTCCATCCTTCCTCCATTCTTCTCATTCCTGGGGTGTCTTGGGAATTGTCTGCAAGGCCTTAGCATAAACTGAGTTTTTAGACTCAGTTATCCTCTTATTTGGTTTTCTCTCTACCTGCTTTTAGATTTCCTACACTGATTCCTTTTCCCACTAATGTTATGCTTTCCTGAAAAGTCAGACAGGAATACTGCTGTCATTGCTAAGTTCTGACACTTTCTATCAGCCTATATCATTTTCTCTTGAGGAAAGGGGAGATAATCGCCACTTGAATTGCCCACCTCAGCTGCCATTGCAGACGTTCTGATCCCCTGTCATCTCTTGACATCATCTCTTAGCCTCCCAAACAGCCTATCTATTCCTCTTACCCTCCAACACACTCCCAAATCTAGAGCGATCTTTTTGAATGAGTATGACATGTCACTTCCCTGCTTCCAAACTTGCAGGGGTTCCCAAACGCCTGTTCCCCTCATCTAGGCACACAGGTAGTCCATAGGCTCCTCTCCACCCTCACCCCATATCCCTCCCACACCCAGCGCTGCGGCTGGACTACACCGTTTGTGATTCAGCGCGCACACTGCTCCTTCTAGTCTTCTGCCTTTACGTGCCATTTTTCTTTTGTCTGAAGAGGCTTCCTTCCCATCTTCCCCCTGCTCCAGACAATCCCACTCATCCTTTAAAATTCACTTTCTCTACACCTGACTGCCTGTTGCACCATCATTTTGCCCTTCCGTGCTCCCATGGCACCTGACATGCACCTTTAATGCAATGCCTATCGTTGCCTATGATTCACTTTGCTATCCCAGAGCACTTGATAAATGTTTGTTGGATTTATCTATTTAGAAAGCCACCACTGAATATCTGAAAAAAAAAAAAGAGAAATACACCAATATCTTGTTTAGGGCAATAGAGATAACCCAAATTCAGTTCATTGTTAACTCAACACATTCATTTGCCCAGGATTATGCAGGATGTGGAAGTGTAAGCCATGATTAACTAACTTCAATAAGCTTTGAAGACCTAGTTGGAAGGAGAGTAAGGTGCATGTGAAACAATTAGAACCAGCTCAATAAACGCTTTGATTGCTTCTTAAAGGTAAAGTAGAAATACTAGTTTGTATAGAACAGACTACCTAATGCTGCTAATAAGAGTAAAAGATGTTCATAGAGGCTAAAAAGGATATGGTGACTTGACCTCTGAGGAGGCCTTTTAGGATATTGGATTGGCAAGGTGAATGGGTCAGGAGGAAGGCAGCAAGTTGTGAAGCAACTTTGGACTTTCTACGTTGATATCTTCTTTGGTAATTACAGAGTCTAAATAATTCTAAACATTTCCTATTGTCTAGTCCATTGAACTTCATGAGGAATCTGGGTTTTTGATCCACGACCCCTTTTCCCTCATGCGGCACTAACTTCTATCGTCACTCAGAGAAATGGTGGACTTTGCAGCACAGCCACGGGTGCTCCGTACACCCTTCCTTTTGCTGGGCGCTGCCCAGTGCCATGCTTTTCAGTTCTTGTGTCTGCTTTTCATAGTGATTCTGCCTTCTTGTTTGCTCTCTTGTGTAATTTTTTTGTTGTTGTTACTTTGAGAGTGATGGCTATATCCATACTCCCCATTCAACTGTTGTGGTTAGCTGAGAAAACAGATGACCTGCTCTGCAATCATCACACCTGAGACATTACGTCCATCTATAACAGAAGCATAAATAAGTGGTACCATAGTCCTCATGGGGTAGTGATAAAACAGCACAAGGAAATGAGAATGTTTTCTCTAAAAGTGAGACAACTTAGGCTGACTGTTTTCTTCAAATATTCAAGGAGCTTTCAGACCAAGGAGACATTTAACTCACTCTTTGACACAGACAAGGAGAGAACCAAGGAGGGAGATGGTGGTGAAGTTTCAAGGAGGCAGGTTTCATCTCCATTTAAGGATAACTATCATTTTCAGTAGGAAAACATTTTGAAAGTTGATATTATATGACTCTTATGAGTTAGATGCCATCTCAAATTAAAATACTTTGGGTTCACTGAATAAAAATTTAATCTTTGGATGCTGTTCAGAACAACAGAATGCAGTACCTGCTTACTAACTTAATCACTGAAATTAGATTCCTGCCCTAGAGCTTAAAGCACTATTCTCCTCACTTCAGTGGCTGTGAAACGATCCCTGGCTTTAGACTGATTTCCTAATATATGCAAATTGACCCTTCCCACTGACCTATCTTGTCAGGTTGAGTTTAGGAAATGAAACCAGGCAAATAAGTTGTGTCTGTGGTTATGTTTAACAGATTTAAAGAGGTTCGTGAATTAGCCAGGAAGGAAACTGTCTGCTCTTTTTATTTCCTTTGAAACACGATTCTTATACTCGGAGATAAAACAATGTGTTATTTTTGTATCTGAAAAGGATGAGTGGACTGTGGAGTCAAAGGAGCTTCTTTAAATAATCATGACTCTTGTTTGGCTTGGACCGCACACCAGCACAAGAGCGAGCGAGCACACGTGGAGCTCTCCCAGGGGAAGTTCTCATATTAAAAACAACAACAACAACAAAACTGTTACTAACCAAAATAATTTCTGAACTTAACACAGCATTCAATAGCCGGTGGAGCTCCATGGACGGTTGCGATGAGAGTGTGGTGCATTTGCATCCCAGGACTTAAGATAAAACTCTATTTTATAAGTATTATGGGAAGTAATAATCACAACATGTATAAATACATTCCTGTAACAGATTTAGGCCTTGCTATTGCAGTGCTATTTCAATAGCAGTTATAATTACACAGGAGATAACAAGATGAAGAACTACCCTTTTAAACATTTTTTTTTTTTGAGGATGACTGATGGATACAAAAGGATGACGGCCTCGGGCTCAGCAGGCCTCCCTGTTGAAATGGCATTAAAGGTGCAATTTATAAACATGTGCCGCAGAGACTGCGCATCAACACATTTCAGAAGAGGACTTCTACAGCAGAAAGTACACACCATGTTCTTTCATAAAATTCCGAGAGTAAAGAATAGGAAAAGATCAAACAAAACACCTTTATCTCACCCTGGCCAGCTCTCAGTCTCATTTCTCCTCGGATTCCTGACTGGCCTCTTTCTTCCTGAATCATGTCCCCAGATTCACCCCCATGGCTCTCCTGACACTAGGAAGGATGTGATAAGCTAATTCGGGTGATGATGTTGGTGACTGATATTTCTCCTCTCATGGGTGTTGGCAATTCAAAAGAATTTCCCAAGGAGAGGATAGTGCTCAAAACAGAGAGCTGAATTGGCTGCGCACGAATTTTACACAGGAGGGCCAGGGGACGGGATAGGGCTGCCTTTGGGCATAAACCCACAAGGACATAAAGCTGGACTTGAACAAGAATTCAAAAAATGATGATGGAATTAATTCAATTACAGTATGTTGTGTTTGTGGAACATGCAGTGCACTTTTTAAAGTACAAAACATGCATTAACCTCTTTAACTTTTGCAAAAATCCAATGAGGATTTTTTTTTCCGTTTGCAAGTGAGAATCTGAGGCTCAGAGGGGTTTAGAACTTTGTCCAGAGTTCCTAAGCTAGGGAGTGGCAGAGCTGAGAACTGGATCCAGGTTTAACCATTCTGCACTATTGCCTCTCAGCTCTCAGGCAGGAGAGCCGGTGGGGAAGAGGACCCACTCTACAGCGAGGTGTGTCACTGCTCATGAGCTGTGTAACGCTGGGCCAGTTACTTACCGTATTTTGGACCATAAGACGCACCTAGGTTTTAGAGGAGGAAAATAAGAAATAAATTTTTGAAGCAAAAACTGTGGTAAAATGTTTCATAACATAAACAACATAATATTTCACCAATATAAATGTAAACAGAACTCAACAGCAGCATTAACAACCATTATTTCTCCCAAATTTGGGCAGGTGTGGGGCAGAAGAGAAGTGCGTGTTGTAGTCCGAAAGATATGGTACCTTCCTGGTGCTTCAGTATGCTCATCTACAAAACGCATATTAATAATGGTACTCCAACTTACAGGGTTGTGGTAAGGACGAGCACATTTAAAACACTATCTAGCACATAATAGAAGCTTTTGAAATATTAATGAACAATGTTATTTTTTAATGCTACACCAAATCCCATTTTGACAAAACCTTTATACTATAGCTTTCCCAGACTTAACCAGTGAGTCACCAAAATGGTGTTCCAAACCACAAAATTCCTATTTGACCTAAGGATTTAACTTGCCTCAATAAAAGTGTGATATAGAACTGATGGCACGTAAGAGCAGTTTTAAATATCTTTACCTAAAATTGCTCTTGAGCCCTGGCTGGTGTGGCTCAGTGGATTGAGCACCGGCCTGCGAACGAAAGGGTTGCTGGTTCGATTCCCAGTCAGGACCCATGCTAGGGTTGCGGGGCCAAGTCCCCAGTAGGGGGTTCGTGAGAAGCAACCACACATTGATGTTTCTCTCCCTCTCTTAACTCCCTCCCTTCTGCTCTAAAATAAATAAATAAAATCTTTTAAAAAATAAATAAAATTACTCTTGAAAATGTACTTCAAATTTAATCCTAATACAGTATCTCCATACATCATTCTCCTTAATAGGGGTTCCAAATTGGTGTACATAGATTCCTATAAAGCTTCAAAAATAGTATGAAGGCCAATTTTAATATTCCAATAAGCCTTAGAAAAATCACACCAACCTAGAACCACACGTCATACGGGCCTGACATCCCTGAGAGCCTGAGCGAACTCCTAGTCACTGTTAAATCCCACCCACGCTTCCGCTGGCCTCCTTTCCCCTGCCCCGTGCAGCTGGGCCATTTCATGCGCTGAACTCATCAGCTGTCACCAGCAAGTTGAAGCTGGCTCTAGTCAGGCTGGTGTGTGGATGTTTGACCTCTGAGCAAACATCCAAGAGCTGTATAGGAAGAGATGTTGCTGATTTTAGTCAGTCTACCCAGCCTAAGGTCATCCTGATGGTTACTTTCCAAATAAAGACAGAGATTGAGCTATCAAATGAGAAAGATCATATATACTACATTACATCTTATAAAATTCTTATTGTGGTATTCAGTAAGCAGGAATAGATTAAATAGATCTTTCCCTTTTAATAAATGTTCTTCTTAAAGATGTTTTTAATGAGTTGATTCTTTAAATGTGTAAGTGCACACAAACACATGCGGAATTTTGTCTGAGTAAGGACTATGGAATTACTTTGGGGGTCAACTTCCTGCCCCGTGGAATGCAGCAGGAACGTTCCCACAATGGGAGGGAGCCTCTCTCAGGGAACTCCATGCAGGAGGCATCGGGAGAGGTTTTATGCAGACATGCCAAGATCAAGATGCTATCAGCATCTCTAAAGGCCAAAGGCCACTGTGCCCTCAGCAGGTCCCGATCAGATCCCACAAAGCTTATTTGCATCATAAACAAAGAAGTGTGCGTGCATTTCTCTGTGTGTGTGTGCGTGTGCGTACAGCAGGCAGCATCAGACCTCTCACTGTTGGGGCTGAAATTCAAACTTATATTAACTTGAGCTTATCATATCCCCATGGAAAGGATGCATACTGAGAAAAAAAAGGAGGTCATACTTTGAAAGTTCTTCAAGGAGGCCGTTCTCAAACAATCTCACGAGGTTCAGGAAAACTCAACCCTAAGCTGACTAAGCAGAGAATGGAGCTAAATTCATTTATTCACTCAACCAATATTTGCAGGATGCCTGCTGCATGCCAGGAACTCAATTCTTAACACTGAGAGGTAGCAGTGAACTAGAGGACCACGCTCCTATAGTCTGCTTCTGCTGCTTCACCCTGGACTCTGAACGTAGTCATCAGTTCCGATATGAGCGCCCGACTGTGAGCTCCAGACCACGCCCTTTCATTTACCGCCTTATACCTGCACCCAGAACAGAACCTGGAATATAGGTCGTTTCCCTCTATTTACTGGATTAACACACATGAATAGGAATTTGACCCTGAGTGCTTTGAAAGCTTCATGAAACTCTTTGGAGACAAAGCAAAACATTAGATATGCACTCCTTCACCCAATCCGATGAGTGGAGATATATAAAGATGAATAAGATGTGGCCTCAGCCTCTGGGAAGCTTACAGTCTGGTAGAGAAACAGCGAAGGCCAAAGGATAGCAGCGCAGAAGGGCTGGCATATTTAAAAGACTACGAGTATTTTGATGTGACTGGAGCAAGGGGGAGGATAGCAGGAGATGAAGCTGAAGCGATAGAATAGGTTGGGCATAGAGGATTGAAAGATTTTTTTTTTATCCTGACAGTGTCGGGGGGTGGGGTTGACAAAGATGGAATTTAGATAGAGGAGTAACAGGACTAAATTTGTGATTTGGGAGATCACCCTGGCTACAGAGTGGAGGAGAGACTGGGGGGAGTCAAGCCTCGTTAAGAAGCTAATGCAGGTGTCCAGGTGAGAGGTGATGAGGCCTTGATTTAGGCAGTGATTGTGAGGAAGAACAGGAGGTGATAACTTCATGAGCCGAACCTTGTGATGGACCGCACGGAGAGAAAATGTCAGTTTGCCCTGCAGACTAAAAGATATGCTACAGGGACGATGGTCTACAGAGAGCAGATGCCCTTGGTGGCTGAATGTATAAGAGGGAAGAAGGAATTCTGTCGAGTATTTGCTGTTATTCAGGGCAGAGAACCTTCGCACAGATCTCAGATTGTCTGTGGTCTGGTCCTGTCCTAGGTCTTACATTAAACTGCCATCAATCCCCTATCATTTCCAAACGTTGGGTCCTAACTCACACCGTTCCCTCTGCCTTATAATACCCTCTCCTGTCCTTAGATCAAGTCCGTTTCAGATGTCACCTCTTCCAAACAGTGTTAGATTCCCTCAACCTCAGATACTCTTTCTATCTAATTCCATTGTGTTTGCCTTAAGTCTCTGGGTTCAGTGTGTGAGAGAGTGCTTTGAAAGGGATGGCTTTCCCTCCTCTATCTTCCTGTGTCCTCCTCCAGCCTGGAACCTTGTTGAACTGAAACAAAGAGCCAATAAGAGGACATACTCATCTAGAAAACGGGGATGTTATTGCCACCTACTTCACAGGGTGATGAGGAGGGTGTGGCTCAATAAATGATACCATTCACACCATCATTTCTAGAAAGCATAACTTTTGGCCTAACTTTATACTAAGCCTCTGCCTCCTTTCAAAGCAGTTGCAGGATACAGGTGCTACTTTAGAAATTCCTGGGAAATCATCCACTGGAGGCAACGAGTAGGGAGCCACTGCCCTGGCCCCTGGACCTTCCTTCACAAGTCCCAGAGTTTCCTCTCTGGGGGCTTCTGGTGAATACTTTGGGTCTTTCCTATGGTGGTCACGGGCGAACAGCGCTCAGCTTTTTATGCCTGCGATTCTGGGAAATGAGGTGATGGGGAAGAATCCCACTCAGGCGGTTACCTCCTCTCACCTCAGCGCCTGCAGGCAGACTGCTGCAAAGGTCAGGAACAGCCCTGGCTGTGGGGAGGGTGAGGTGAGCGAGCTGGCCCGGCTGTTCCTGAAGCAGTGAGCGGGCAACTGTGATAGGCCTTGAGTTTTCGTTTTATTTTTAAATCTACTTTGAAGAATTTTGTGAGTCCCAAAGGGACTCTTTTATGTAATATTTTTCTTTTTCTTTAGAATTTCCTCTAAAACCCATTAGGGAGATTTAACATAGCCCAGATTTAGCACTTTAATGGGCTTTTGTTCCTGCTGTAATTTTTTCCCCATTTTTCATTTCTCCTCTGATTTTTAATTAGCCATTTCTGGGATTATGAAGTTTACAATCTCAATAGCTACATTTCTGGAAAGACTTTTAATTGATTTGTGAGTTTATTATGATAATATCATTCATGGACCCTGCCTGAATCAGAAGGAAAGAGATCTATCCCAGACACTAATTCTTGCTCCAGCAGGCTGCATCCACCACGATGAACCTTTTAGGGGCACTGGCCCTCTTTGATAAAATCACAAAGGCCCTGCACTTGAGAGTTGGTATTTAGCACCATGTTCGTGTTTTTGTCTTTCCAGGAACCTCGGACAAGTCAAATCTGGAGCTAATCACTCTGACGTGCACCTGTGTGGCTGCAACCCTCTTCTGGCTCCTACTAACTCTCTTTATCCGAAAACTGAAAAGGGTAAGAACCTTTCAGATAAGTTCCGTGCTCCTTTTTACATAATATTCTAAAATGCTCACCTGATGTCTGGGACAGGCACTGAATAAATGTTAGGCCCTTTTCTTCCCTTTACTTCTGACCTGGTGAACACTGGAAAATGAATCATAAAAATGTCTTTCAACCATAAAGCGGGGCATTCCAAAAGGAAATGCTAGAGCAATGGACAGGTGAATATTTCCCAGGGACAGGAAGGATACTTTTGATATAAAAATACATAATGAAGTCTTTAAATTAAATTTAGCATAAGACCTAGGAAGCCTTAATATTCTTAACCTTATTCTCTGCTGAGAAACAAAAAGAAAAAAGAAAAACCAAGACACCACTCTGACTTGCCTCTCATAGTACAGAAACACAAAGGTGTGCACTGCTGTGATAAAATTCTGTTCTTTAGAGTGTGAGGTTCAGGTTGGAATTCGGGACGTCAGATTTCTATAATTTGGCCTATAGCACAACTTGAGAGCTTCTCTGAAGTTCAGCGAGGAAAGAGCCAACACTAATTCTCTCGTTTACGCCTCAAATATTAACTGTGAGCCCGCTCTATGCAGAGTGCCAGGCCCCGTGAGGCTCTCTGGTGACAATGGAGAGCAAGTGCTACAGTGTACAGTCTGGGGCTTAATCAAGTACACAGACAAAGGCAAAGTGTAACTGCAGTGAGTTAACTAGAAGATGCACTAGGGTGGAGCGGAGGGGGGCAGGTGGTCAGGTAAAGAAGGAGGAAAAGTGTTGCAGACAGAGAGGAGTGTGTGTGAAGCAGGGGCAGGGCAGAGGGACACCATGGCAATGAGTGGCTGACAGAAGGCCAGCATGGTCACAGTGGTGGAAACAAGGCACGAAGTGTGTGTGGCAAGAGAGGAGAGGAAGGCTGCCATGCCCGATCAGGCCAGGCTTCAGGCTATAGGAAGGAATCTAGTGTGTATTATTCTAGAAGATAATAGGAAGCCTTGGAGCTGGGAGGAAGGTTGTGAAGCAAAGGTAGGTAATTCTAAGCAGGAGAAATTTGTGTCTGCAATGATGATTTTGGCTGCTATGAGGTGAACGGACCAGAGGGGCAGGAGTGAGTCGAGAGGCACCCAGTGGAAGACTTTACAGCAGTCTTGAGTAAGAGATGGCAGCAGCTTAGTCTAAATGATTAGAGTCAGGAGATATCCAGGAGGTAAAATCAAGAAAACCTGAAGAATGTCAAAGAGGCCTACTCAATGTCTAAAAATTTGTCAGCCCTTATTAATGTACCAAGCCTGTGGGAAGCTTTTTATGTAGTATCTCAGTTAATCACTCAAAAAATGCAGAGGTAAATATATTATTATTACCACTTTGTAGAGAGGGAAACAGAGGCTCCAAGAATCAAAGTAACTTTTCCGAAGTCACACCGCTAACTAGAGTTGGAGCTTAGTTTTAAAGCCTAGTTGTTTGACCTTAGACTGGATATTCAAAACTTTACAGTGTCAGCATGAGAAACAAGGCCAGCAGCCATTCTCCACATTGAAAACGTAATATTAAGCTTTTACTATGTGGAGTGACTGGTTTTGAAACGGGACAATTCAGAACACTACTTTAGAAAGAAACAGGTCAAACAATAGCATTTGAAAGGGGAGATGCATCATATAGGGAAAGAGATCTAACAAAAAAAAAAAAAAACTTGCCGAATCTGTAGAGGAGGTACAAAGACTATAGGAGTTCAAAGGAGGAGAGCAGGAGAAAAAAATTCAGAGAAAGCAAAGTTTAGACACAGACTTTGAAGGCTGTCGCTGGAAAGAAAGAAGCAGAAAAACACAGCCCTCCTTCTCCTTCCCAGTCCCCAGGTTAAGGAGGGAGTCCCATGACTTTGCCTATAGGAGCAAAGTGGAAATAATACTGGAAAGGCAAACTGGGACTAAACTGAACGGGTCTCTTGTATTTCTAAACATCTATGCCATCTTGGTGTCAATAGGAAAGGGTAAGAGCAAATGCTGGAATGCCTATAAAATCTGCCAAGTGATTGGTTGCAGGAGGCAAAGAGGAAAAAGGTATCAAAAACTATCTCCAAGTGGTTTCTCTAATCATGACGTGAGTTCATTACTGATAAAGACTACTTTATCTTTTCATCCCCACCCTGTTTGAGCCAATATTATAATTATAATTCAACATTGATGCTTAACAGCTTTACATGGATTATTTCATTTGATATTCACAACAACCCTATGAGATAAGTACCATCTTTATCACTATTTTAAAGATAAGGATACTAGGCTTAGAAAGGTTAAGCAATTTGCCCGGTGTTCTGTGCTGGTCAGGAGTTGAGCTGTGATTCAAGTCCAGGCAGCCAGCCTCAAGGCCTGGGCACAGACAAGCTGAGATGTGCAATTTTCACGCCAAGCACCTAGCGGTTGTTCAGTGTTAATGGCAATTAAAAGAGTAAATATGTGGCAACTGAGATTCTACTACCACACTCTCCTCAAAGCCCTAACTTTTTTTTGGTGTTTCCTCTCATCTGCCTTATTGAGATAAACCATAAAATTCCACAGGTGCCACAAGGGGAGATTGTCTTCCATTGCCTGCTCCCTGGTCCTGTCAACACCACTGCCAACCTCCCCTCGCATCCTGCAGAACCCCAGATGTCCCTGCCAGGCTCAGCAACCCTACGCTCTCGGGAGACTGGAGATTGCCTCTCAGAGCCCTGGCTATATCAGGCATTGAGAAGTTCCGTCACCCCCGGGTCCTGGCTCAGGGGCTTAAACTCTTCTCCTGGGTTGCTGACACGCACTGCATCTGACAGGCTGGGTCCTTGCAGTCAAACTTGTGGCAAATGCAGTCAGTGACAAATGGGCTCCAGATCTTTCTCTGTTTGTCCATTCTTTGTGGAGGCCAGGCAAATCTTTCTGCCTTGAGTTATTTGTCACACATTTTAGTGATAATTTTTGTGAGAAAGAGACTGATTGCAAGTGATGGATGAGGTGAGCTGTGACAGCCCAGGACAGGGTGAGTAAGGACTGAAGAATGTGGGTGGGAGGGAAATGGTGTGTATGGACAGGTTGTCTTCTCTGCTGAACTCCAAACTGGTTGGGAGAGAGACCCTGAAGGGAAGGGCCCTAAAACTCATTTAAATGAAGTTTACATAACTCTGGCTAGAGTTTTCAAAACCCACCTTATACAGGTAAGCATACTTCCTTTCGGCACTGCCCACAGAAATGCAGTCAATTCTACAATTAACTAAAAGAAAATACACACCCATGGATATGAATCTAAGACACTGAATGTAAATCCAGTTATTTACGATCTGAAATAAAGGGTATTTTCTGGGCTTGATTTGCATTACCAAGATAGAACAAGCACGTGAAGCCAGATGTCCACCTCACTCACCTGACGTCCTACCAATGGTCAAAGGAACTTGGAACAAAGGAATGTTGCTGTGTATAAGTCTTACTCCTTGGTATTTGAAATAATCAATTCCAATTTCTTACTGAAGGTAAATCTTAGTCTAATCTCACTAACGGACCTCCATCTTTACAGGCAGCTACAGTAACTAAGGTCCAGGCCTTCTGAGTACATTTAAACACTTCATATGAAATGTGCCTCTAGACTGTCCCAGGGAAAGACCCTGGACTTACTTTGCCACCTTTGGCCTTTCTTGCAAATGTAGAGAAGCCACAATCATGAACGCCACTGTCAGCCCAGCTGTGGTGTGTGTGTGTGTGTGTATTCCTGCTTACACAGAATGGCCATGGAAAGTCATTTTTAGTCATTGTTTGGAATGATTTTGTAAAATGCTTTGCACTTTTTAGAGGACCATGCTAATCATATGCTAATTGTTTAAGAACAAGCAATAAGGTTGCTAGAGAGGCTGAGTGCATTTTGTCTGAGATAGTATTCCAGAAATGCAGGGTGTGACAGTGAGGGCTGTTTAACAGACATCACATGCTCAGGCGTGATGTGCACATGTACGCCAAGGGGTACTTTCTGTACCTGACCATGTGGTTTTAACATAATGAACCAAAATAGCAACAGATATCGTCAAGTATTGTTTAAAATTGGATATCAGGGGATTTCAAAGTTGTTTCCTTGTTGATGACCTTGAGATCTTTTCATTTTTCAGTCTTCTTCTGAAATAAAGACTGACTACCTGTCAATTATAATGGACCCAGACGAAGTTCCCCTGGATGAGCAGTGTGAACGGCTCCCGTATGATGCCAGCAAGTGGGAGTTTGCCCGGGAGAGACTTAAACTGGGTAATATATTTGTTCAACAGATCCCTAAACCCATACTGAGCACCTACCACATGCAAATAGCTGCATTGAGGGATGCAAAAGCAGACTACACTTGGGATTCTCCCCCTTGGCTGTTCACACCTAGCAAGGGAGATGGACACAGAGGCACGTGATTCTGTGAGAATGCTGACAGTCAGGGGACAAGGGACACCTGTGCGCTCTTTCAACGGTCACCAAGCACCTTCTCCAAGCAGCAAACACAAAGGTGTTTGAATCTCTTCTTTCTAAGGAAATCACCATAAACGTAGATAAGTGAAAGGAAAGGAGGAGAGGTTAGTTCCATCAGGAGCCTGACAAGTGCAGACACTCTTAAATAATGACATTTTTGAGGAGTCAGAAACTTATGACCTGGAACGCTATTCAGGATGATGAGGAAAACAAAATCAAACATTTGGGGAACGAGTTGGTACTCCTCAAGGCTGTGGATCCAAAACCACTCTGCACAAACCCACCTCTTACATACTTTGAAAGTCCTAGGAAATAACTTCAGTTTCTTTAAAAAAAAACAAAACCCTCCCATCCCTCAATTTGAATGTGTATCAAGGCCACTCTTCTTTTTTTTAATCCTCATCTGAGGATATGTTTTCATTGATTTGAGAGAGAGAAGGGAAAGAGAGGGAGAGAAACATCAATCAGTTGCCTCCCCCATGTGCACTGACCAGGAATCAAACACCCAACCTTTTGGTGTACAGGACAACACCCCAACCAACTGAGCCACCTGGTCAGAGCCAAGTTTCACTTTTGAAGAGCAAAGACTATTTTATTCCAGGTAACACAGCTGCTATAAGCACCAGGCAAATGTGCTTTCCCTCGGTTTACCCCCAAGTTGCTCCAACTTGAACACCACAGTGCAAATTAATCTCCAGCCCAATTGCTATAAAACAATGGGACCCTCAATCACTCCTACTTAAAATATTTGGATTTAATATTTGGCTCTGAAAGTTTTCCACTCACTCCTATGCATGCCAGGGTCATTAGCAGTTGGATCTAAGAAAAGAGATCACGCATCCATTGCCCCCAGAGCTTGTCACTCAGTGTAAAGGGCCTGTTGTTCCAAATTCAGTGGCATGGCCCCCCTTTCTCCCTCCCACACATGGACTATATGGAGGTGGAGGTGTGAGGTGACAGAGGTAGCTTTTCTCATTCTCTCAGGCCTTGAAATGATTCCACTTATGTTTTCCCCTACGTGAGAAAGAGTACTTGGCCCCAAGAGTATGTTCTGTTTGGCTGGAAGACGAAAATTAGAAATCAGTAAAAAAAGCTGGAGAGACGGACAAAAGCCATTAATGGCTGCTGACAGGAAAGAAAATCAACCAAATTTAGAGTAGTTAAGGGCAGGTGGCAACTAGATGAGTTCCTTCTGCAAGTCTAAATTATATGGCAGCTAGCCAAGCCCCTTCGGTGACCTTGGCACAGAACATGGGGTAATTTTCCCACAACCATGAGCCATTCTCAGGCCACGTTGCTTTCCAGAGTTATTAGTCACAATCAACTATGCTCCTTCCAGTGTAGGACACGTGAGCTTTCCATGCCATTTCTTCATTCCTTGGCCTAGTGTCATTGTGATCCAGAACACATCCAGGGAGACTGCTAATCCTTCTACCAGAATTCCCCTGGGGCTCTGTGGACTTAGATAATCCCATTTTAGGAGATTCTCCTTGTTGAAGAGCTTTCTCATGGTTCTTCCCAGAGCTGTCAGATGCTATGATTTGGCTGATGTGCACGTGAGTTTCTTTGATGAGTGAGAGGAAGTGTAGCAAGTCAGCTAACAGTCTCTCAATACAGAGTGTGTCTGCAAGGGCCAGAGAAATTCTCTTCTAACTAACTTGGGAGCAAAGAGGCCCAAGATTTGTTTTTGTTTTTGTTTTTGTTTTTAAGCCAAATAAATGACAAAGAAATCTGAAGCCGTCTAGCAAGTGAAAGTAACCAAGATTATGTCTGGACAGATGGGAAGAAAAGGCAGGTTTGATGGACAGAGTACAGCGGGGTTATAAATGTAGAGAAATGCACAGACCAAGCTGCTTCTGATCTCAGCTGTCTGCACTCTGTGGGTCACTATCAGCCCTGGGGAGAGAAGTGGGAATTTACGGTACCTGATAGCTAAATACAGTTGGAGCTTGAGTCAAAGGTATTGCTACCATTGAAATTCCTGAAGTCCAGTAACAAAAGAAACCTATTTTGTTAGTGATTCCTCACTAAACCTCAGAGAAAATTCCCTTCCTATAAATTTATAAGTGTCTGACACTGCCCCTTTCTATTGGAAAATAAAGTCAGAATTAGCAAATATTGGAAACAATACGGGGAGTCTGGAATTTGGCAGCTGGATGATGCCGGAGCTGATGCTGCCCCTTGTAAGACCAGCCCTGGATGCCAGAGAGGGGCCAAGCCCCATGCTGCCACACCGGGTCCCCAGATCTTCCCAGGGACCCTGGCCAGTCATTCTTGGAAGAAATTCCAATATTGTTTCATTGTATGAAAATGACCTAGCACTTTTCCAAACTAGTTAGTGGCATTTGGGTAACATCAAGGAAGACTTTAAATGAAAAGGAGGATCAGGCAGTTCAAGTCCAATGTGACTAGGCTCCATTGAAACTGGAACTGAGGGTCCGCTGAGGGACTCCAGTGCCGAAGCATTCCAGTGCAGGATTCCAGAAGATTAAAGAGCCCACAACAGCTTCATGCTGTTTTGTGAGGCAGCAGTCAGCTTCCAAGAGAAGAAAGGGAAAGACTGAGGGAAGCCAAGTGAAAATGAATTGATTCTCACTGACAGAAACAAAGTCCCCAAGTGCTGGTTAAAACACAGGTCTTGTGGTGGCTACAAAGGGAACGCGTGGGGGCTGGAGTGTGGACAGAAAAGGATTCCATCTGCCCCAAACAAGCAAGAGTCTTTGCAGCGTGTGGGGAGGAGTCCTGAGACAGAGACTGTCTTACTATTTCTCAGACTCAGGACACTTTTTATATTAGATGGTAGAAGGAGGCACTTCGAAAGGAAAATGTGGCTCTTTTACCCTAAAAAAAAAAAAAAGCAAAACAAGAAATAAGCCTGAGACCAAATGCAGCAATTTTTACAAGTCTGAAGAAGGGATCTGCCCGCGCTCTTCCCCCACATGACCTCCACCTCTAGAGGCTCTTCTATGTAACCTAACAGTCCCCCTGTTGGCCTACATCTCGGACAATTTTATCTGAAGAAGGAAGCACTGACTGCATCCCAGCCCATGGTGTGCGCTCTGAGAGGAATGATCTTTGTCAGTCACTGCAAGGTATGTGTGTGACCAGAGGAAACGCATGTGATCCCACCAGTGTTGCCTTCCGAAGGCTGGGTGCGTCCCTGTGAGGTAAATGCAGAGACTGCTATGAAGAGGCTCGTATGACTGCCTTGGTAGCTGAACCCTTCGTATGTCCTGTCTGGATGCCTAGGGTGGTTGGTAATGGCGGACACTAGGCAGAGGCAGGGTAATGGCATCTTTGTTACTGAGAAATTGTACAGTAAAAATATAAAGATCCTAATATGATGAAGCAGCAGAAAAGCTTCATTATAAACTTTTAAAAATCTTAAAATACAGTGTCCTTTGGGGGAAGGAATTGGAGTATGAGGGACCAAGGAAGGAAGGGAGGGAGGGAGGGAGGGAGGGAAGACGGCTAACTAACTGAAGACTTATCAGGACAGTTTGAGAAAGAGGACTTGCTTGGGAGAGCAGGTGTTGTGTTAAATCAACACTCGTAACTACTGGGACTTAACTTTCGACCAAAGGCATTTTGATGGCTTTTTTTTCCCCCAGAATAACCAAGAGGAGTGACTTCTTGGCTCACTCCTTTTGCCATATCATGCTTGAGGTGAAATATTGCTCTAGGTTCTACTTAGCTCCCTATTTCCTGGTGAGCCAAAAGGGAGTCCCCTTATAAAAGGCAGCTATGGTTGCCCAGCAGATGCCCTCCTCACAGAGCATCACTCTCAAGGTCTCTATCTCATGGGCCCTTCTATGCACCAGGTACTGGGCTAGGTTTCTGGGAAGATTCAGATATGATCACAGCTCCTCTCAGTCAAGCTGTCTCCTGCAAGGGTGAGGAAGGAAACCTGCGAACAGTTGTAGTGTCACGTAACGGGTACCATGAAAGAAACCTTGCTTTGTTATGGCATGGCAACCACCTCTCTGTGGTTGAAACAATTACTACCAGTGGTTGATAGACTGATGTGCTGAACCATGAAGATTTATAATTATCATGTGAAGACATGGTAGAAATACTGGGACTATTTTTCCTGGCAAGGAAGTCAAAGAAATGACTTCATGGTTATTATTATTTTTAATCTATGAAGCATTATTATAACCAATAGCAATAACTAATATTCTCAATTTCTTACTTTCTGCTGAAAATGGATCAAAAGAAATGACCTTAAGTGGCAAGAAAATGGGCCTATATTAAACATAGGGAAATATTCTTGTTAATAATGTTATTAAGCAATGGAAGAGATTACCCAAGATTTGGTGGCCTCTCCCTTCCAGGAGGATTTTGTGAAAAGGAAACTGGCCATCCACTTGCACCAAAGGCCTGCTAGGGGCCCAGCACAGCTGTGAAGAATGAGGGTGTCGTAGATACACAGTAAAGAGTTGGAAAGAAGGTACTTCAGAAATGTGTCCCTTACTTTGACTCTTTTGGGGTCAGTTTGTTGGAGATTTCATCCAAAATTACATGCCTCACATACACACATGGCAGAAAATGGCACTTCCTTCCTGAAAAAGACTTAAACTCACCCTACTGGCTTGGAACACAAATCAGTGTATTATTTTTATTGCAGGCAAATCACTTGGAAGAGGGGCTTTTGGAAAAGTGGTTCAAGCATCTGCATTTGGCATTAAGAAATCACCCACGTGCCGGACTGTGGCTGTAAAAATGCTGAAAGGTAAGGACACTGCGGTTTGGCCTTCAACTGACCCGTTGCATCTCCTACATGTTGAGATAAGTTGGATGTAGCCTAGAAACAGATTCAAGCTATTTCTGCTCTGGCCACACAACTTTCTTCTACTGCTGGGACCCCCTTTACCTCAGGAGTCTAAGATTAGGCCAGTGAGAGTTCAGAATAAACTTTGTTAATGAACCAATCAGCATGGTCTATGGGAAAGTGATTTCTGTCACCTCAAAGATAGTTCTTCTAACACACCTCAGGCTCTAGACCATCAGGGACTGAAGCCCATGGTAACCACCAGTTGAAAATTTTGAAATGACTCACTATGACGTTATAATGGGAACTTAACTGTACGTCATAAATCCCAAAGGCTTAGCCTAACTATAAAGTAAAACTATGAAACTAAAACAACTGAAATGATCAAAACCCTAAACTACTTTATACTTATGGTTGGAAACATCTTCTGTTTAGAAATTAACAACAACAACAACAACAGCTAATTATCTTTCTAGTGCTGAAAGATACCACCACTCTGTGAAGTGCTGGGAGGTAGAGCCAAACCCATAGAGATATGACCACCACCACGAGGCATATCGAAAGGGAAAATTATGTAGCCCAAACAAATCAAAGATTCATGGGTCCTTTGAAGTTTAGAAAATATTCACTTCCTCATTTATGACGGAATTTTCATGTTACTTCAGTGCATTTTAAAGTCAAAACCAAAAGAAACAGGATTGAAAACCTGAAGTGCAGCTTTCAGCTTTCCAAAGTCTCTGAGATACTGCCCGGGGATTCTGAGGCCCTGGAAGCTATGCACCCAGCTAAGCAGGTTCCCAGCAAAAGCCTCCGGGGGAAAAGGGGCCATTTGCTTAGGGAGACCTCAAGGCTCTTCTTCATCTTCTTCCTGCCCTGACACCGTCACCACCACAGTATCATGTAATGATATTTTCCACCTCAAAAGGCTGCCCTTTCGGAGGGAAAGCTTTGATAAAACTATACAAAGAACCTGACAGTTCTACTCTGAAAGTAGCCAAGAAAGGTTTCGCATCCACAAGTCAGGACTTTTCATTTAAGACGGACGACCCAGGCGATGGAAGGATTGCTGTGAGAATACCTACATTCCAGCACCCCACCTTATATACCCCCACCCCAGATTCTGAAGAGAAGAGGCATCAACATGTTTTCTATGTGAGAAAGCACCAGACTAAGTACTTTAGTATATTAGGGTGAACCACTTGAAATCACCATTTTCTTAATTTTCCCTCTTATAGTCTTATGAGGTAGATATTATTTTCCCGGTCTGCACATGAAGAAATATGGCCCAGAAAGGTTAAATAATCTCTGCAAGGCCACGCAGCTCCCAGTGTAGAAGTAAGGGTTTGAGTACAAGTCTTTCAGCTTTGAGAGCAGTGCTTCCTGGAAATGCCTGTTGCTCCAAACCCCTGAAAATGATCCTGCCTGTTCTGGAGGCAATCTAGTCTCCAACCCTGAAATACACTGACACTTAATCTGGAAGCGTCTGCTTCCGCAGCCGGTCCCATTTCCCTGCTTACTCCTACCCTCGGAATCTGCGAAAGGTGCGTAGGCTGTGCTAAAGGGGTACAAATGAACGCACGGAGGGAATGATGAGTTTGAGGAGGGAAATTCTGACCTGAGACTTTTTTTAAAGGCCCAAAGAATCTATTCTATATAATACAGAAATAGTACATGGAATATCTTTATAAATGCTTTTCTTTTTTTTAAGCCATCAGCTTTGGTTGAAAAAGATTGCCAAATCATCCACTATATAAAATTCCTAAAAACTATGTTCATTCAGCTCTCTTGTTTTTTGTATTTTTAATTTTTATTTTTAATTATTATTATTTAGCTCTCTTGTTTTTAAGTTGGCCATCTGTTTCTAGGAGAAACTGAAAAGGCAGAATGTCAAACAAAGGGCATGAGTCAGAAGCTCTTTCAAAATGCCCTTGAGCAAAACTTTTAACCTTTGGGGACATTATGCCCAGGTCTGAAATGAGGAGAGTAACCATGTTGTTTATTTATCTAATAAATATTTGTTGAGCCTTTTCTGTGAGCCAATCCCAACTTCACTGGGATGCTTCCAAAGTTTATCTAATTATTATGAAAAATGATTTGTGCTTATGAAATACCATGTATCTACTGCAATGTTAAACGCATACCCTTTGACCTATTCTAGGACCATCTTACAGAAATGCACATGTATGCAACGACTACACGCAGGCTGTCTATTACATTAGCATTATTTGTAATGGCAAAAAAAAAAAAAAAAAAACCCAAACTGTGGATAGTCTAAATGTTAGGAATGTCATAAGCCAATTTTATAAAGTGGAAAGAACCTCTGATATATTAAGAAGGAGAAAAGGCAAATTTTAAATATATATATATTTAAATATATATATAATCCCATTCATGTAAATAAAAAAGACCTTTGATTAGGTAGATGGATAGATAGATAGATTTATAAAAGCATACAAAGGTCTGAAATCTCAAAAGATGAACAGTGGTTACTTTTAAAAAGTTAAGTGGGCTGGACCAGCTTTCACTTTTTACTTTATAAAGATCGTACCATTGAAATATTTTACAGTAAGATTATATGACTTTTTATTTCTACAAATAACTTAAATTATTTAAATGCCTTAGAAATTAACAAACAGATAAAAACAGACAATAAAAACAGACAGAACTTAATTTAGGCTTTAGACTCTGCTAATTCTTAAACTGATGTTCTTTATCTCTGAGAATGAAATTGAAGTCAGATGCTTATGGAGCCTCACAACTGGACATAGCCCTGTGGACTCCAGAGCGGAAAAGGTTATATAGAGGGAGAAAATAACACATTGAAAACGTCTTTGCAGAAATGGCCATTCTGCTGTTGCAGGTTCTTGTGCTCTGTCTTTGTAATTCCTCAAAGCAGGGAAAACTGAGAAAAGGAGGTGAGCTGTGGCCGGAAGGCTCGGAAGGAGGGAAGCCTGGAAGGCGCTTCCACAAGGCTCCTTGTTCTGAGTCAGCGCATTCCTGAGCAGGACTGGGTCCACAAAGAGGAAATGTGCAGTGACTACCCCACCACTGCTCTGGGTCTTACTGCAGCCAAAAGGATGTTGGCTTGGGAGGGTGGGAGTAGCAAAAACAGTCCTGGGACTTGGCCTTTCTGCGGAACGTGGGGGAGTTAACGAAGCAACAGGCTGAGCACTGATAAACAAGGAGGGCAGGGATGCTGCCTCCGACGGAAAGAGTCCCATTGTCCTGCCGCCTTGACTCTTCCTTGCTTCTCACACAGAGGGGGCCACAGCCAGCGAGTACAAAGCTCTGATGACTGAGCTCAAGATCTTGACTCACATTGGCCACCACCTGAATGTAGTCAACCTGCTAGGAGCCTGTACCAAGCAAGGAGGTAAATGCTTCATCTCCCCATTCACGTGCTGAGATAGAGTTCTCCAACATGCAGCCCCTTCTCCCCACCCCTGTCCCTCATCACCAGCTGGAAAATGGCCTTTCAATAGGTCCAGAGGAAACAGTTTGTCACTTATAAAAGGGGGTCCCCATCCTAGAAATGCCTTCTCTGTACAGTTAATTTAAAGGTCCTGAAGAGAACTGTCTTATAGATCACCTTCCACAGGCTCAGGGTCAAGTGGAGGGCATTTTTAATTTGATGGTGACTTTGAAGGAGTGGCACCAGAGCTAAAGTAAATACCTAGAAGGTCACACACTCCTTGAAGCTTTCCCTAAAGGAATGAACGTTCTTGAACACCTTTCTGTCTTCCCTTATGGCAAGGTTACTGCTTGGCTGTGATCGCTGCTTGAGCCAGAAGGAAAGGTGTAAGGTACACGTGCATATAAATATTTTCCAAGCTCAACAAAGGTAGTAGAGATGAAGGACAGCTGAGAAAGACCTACTGGCTGGAAGTTGCAGCAAGGAGAGAGAGAAGCTACGCACCAGGGAGGCCAGAACCAGAGGGAGTCCTCAGGACACAAACACAGCCCACCTGCTTCTCTGTCATCCTGTAGTACTGACAAGTTATAAGTTCTTTCTATGCATTTACCCTGGCTCTGGTCACCCCCCTTCAAAGTCACCATCAAAGCTGACCAGGGTGAAGCAGAGAACCCGCCTCTGCCTGTGTCTCTGAGCTCCAGGTAGCCAGCTTCAGGATGGAAGCCCCTCCTGAGGGCAAGGATTGCTGGACCCCTGGCAGGCAACCAAGACGTGGAGAATTCTCCTAGGTGGTGGGGAGACATAAAACCTGTGGAAGCAACTTCCTGTTCTATAACCGGAGGGAAGAGGAGGTGCTGTCAGGATTTCTTATGTACACTTTAAACCAGCACAGTCCTGGTGACTCTCCTGCTTTCTTTTGACCAGGACTCGTCGGCAAACCATAGGTCCAGCCTATGAGCTTAATTTGACCATTTTAAATGGTTGAGGGGAAAACTCAAAAGAATACTATTTTGCGATGTGAGAATTACATGATATTCAAATTCATGTGTCCATAAAATGTTATTGAAGCACAGCCTTTCATTTGGTAGTATTGTTGGCTATGGCTGCTTTCACACTACAAAGGCATAACTGAGGAGCTTTATGGCCTACAAAGCCTAAAATATTTCCTGTCTGGTCCTTTACAAAAAAGTTTGACAGCCCCTGCTTCAGCCTTTCTTACAAGCCCTGAGGCAAAGGCTGCCCAGACACCCCCAGCAGCCTGAGCGAGTAGGACAGACAGGGCAGGCAGGACCAGCCTATTTTCACAACGGAAGGGAGGGGCTGCTTGACAGTCCTGGGGTTGGTGTGACGGTGTCTGAGGGCCGTGTACTCGCTAGGGTCCTGCCAACAAGCAGAGGAGGTAGCTGGCTGTTACAGGTAGAGCCCTGGTTTTAGACCTCCTCTCCTCAAAGTTCCTTCTTTTCCCTCTTTTTTTTTTTTTTTTTTTTTCTGTTTCTCCCCCAGCCCCAACCCCCAATTGTCTCCTATTCCTTCTGTATTTTTAAGTATATTTTATTGATTATGCTATTACAGTTGTGCCATTTTTTTCTGCCCCTTTATTTCCCTCCACCCTACACACCCCGCCCCCCACACACTTTTGGTATTTTTTTTTTAATTGAAAAAACTTTCTCACCCTAAGCTGCATCTCTAGACCACTAATATAAAGGCAAGTTGGTTTGAGGTTTCTCAGGCCCACCGAAGGCTGGCAAATAGCTGACCTACTTGGCGTGGCTGAGCTTGTGTTGTTTCGGTTGCAGGTCCTCTGATGGTGATTGTTGAATATTGCAAATATGGAAATCTGTCCAACTACCTCAAGAGCAAACGAGACTTATTCTTTCTCAACAAGGTAAGGAATTTAGGGGTTGGAGGTTAATATAGCAATGACTTTCCATTTAGGTTGTAACAGCATAAAGCAAGAGAAACCTATATTTTTCCATTAATGACTATGTTTAAAATTCGGTGTCTGTTTTTTCCTCCTTTTTCAAATATTCCTCCCACCCTAACACATCACACCATTTTGGTGGGCAGCACAGAGAATATTTGGTCCCAGGGTGCAGTGATAATTTGCAGTTAAAATTTACTGGCCATCTATCTAAATACCTATGAAATCATCTTGATAACTTTCTCTCTCTCTCTCTCTCCTGCTCCCTCTTCCTCTCCCTCTCTAGATACACACAAAGACAAAAACCACTTAGTCATTTGTTTTTTGTCTCAGTTTATTATACTAGAGATATTAAGGACTCAATCAGCTGAGTGACTTTACAGTCTTCAACAAACCAATGATGAGTCCCAAGAAAACATGTTCTTTCCTTCCTACTCTCCTTTCTCCCACTTCCCCACACCCTCACACCCCTGTCACCCCTACACACACACACTGAACCAGCCTTATCCACTAAAATAAAGCTCTGTAATAAAAGAAGCACTCGGGTCTGAGTCCTAAAGGCAAACCAAATTTAAAAGAGATTACTGAGCGAGAAGAAAAGAGTGTGATAAAACTGTTCCAGTGTGACCCACCCACCAATGTCCGTCCTTCTCTGGTCTGGAGAAGCTCAGGAGACAATGGTTCAACACTATGAACTGCTAATGAGCAATCCAGGTGATGAGTCCATGTAGTGTGGTGGCTAAGCAGCCGGACTCCAGAATCAGACTGCCTGTGTTAAAATCCTATTTCTACCACTCACAAGATCTGGGATCTTGAGCAAGTTACTCAGTCTCTCTAAGTTTCAGTTTCTCATTTACTAAATGGAAGTAATGACAAAACCCAACTCATGGGATTGTTGAGAGAATTGAATATAGTTAAGCACTCAATGAATTTTAATTATCATCATCATCGTTACTGACCCACTGAGATGGAAAGATTGGGTGGGTCCAACTTAATGCCACTGGTCTGTGTGATTTGTATTATAGATTAAGTGTCTAACATCCATGAATGGTGCCCATCCCTGGCTCACAGGCAAGAGGCGTGATGTGGCATACACATACGGACAGCTGGCCCGATCTCTCGTCTCGTAAACTTTGATGCAGCCAAAGATTCAGGTGTTCTACTTGACTGGCAGCATATATGCAAAAACATATTTTCTCACATTTTAAACCATGCCCTCTCAGAATTAGAATTTTAAAGCTGAAAGGGATCTTTGTGATCAGCTAGTTCACACTCTTACATTATAGATGTGCCCAGAAAAGTCAAGTAATTGACTTAAGAACAGATACCTACCAAGTGATGAAGTTGGGGAGAAAGAACCCAGCTCTCTTGTCTCCCCTTCCAATGCCTTTTCTGTGCATTACGCTGGATAAGGAGGGGAAAGCATAAGAAGAAGTGGAAAGTGGTGCCCTGGGCTCAGAGCAGTGCAGACTCCCCTCAGCCCCTGAAATCCTGGACTGGCTTCAGGAAGAACTAAGCCAGCAGAATACTCCAGGGATCAGGGCAGGATGGAACGTTTGGGTTCATGCGTCCTTTGTTTTGAAGAGTTTGCTTCCTTCTCTGGCTATATTTAATGATTCACTACCCTCTTGGTGGGGCCTAGTGTTTTCGTGGAAAACACATGGCTGTATTTCATATTTGGAACCTAAAGGAATATAAAGAGAAGGTGAAGGAAAAACCAAAACGCAAAATAGAAATGGGATATTTTATTCTCCAAATAAATCACTGTACTCTGACAGAGTCCTAAAAGTTCAGTAAATCAACCTTTATTTAACAGAAATGGTTACCAATAAGCAAAGCTGAATACACCATTGATTGAGAGTCGGGAAGAAGGTGAGGGGGCTTGAGTTATTATGGGCTTGGAGACACGCCCCGGCGGAGACTTCTGGGAAAGTGCAGAAGAAGGCCGCCCAGAGAGCGTTGCCACGGCCCTGAGCTGTGCGTGGGCCTGCTGAGCACTCTCCTCCCCCACACCCTTGCCAGCACTCCTCCTCTGCTGCCTTCTGTCCTGGAGGGGGTCTCATAAAAAATAAAATTCCAGTCCCCAGCTGATCGGAATCAAATCTAACTGGCTCAGGGAGACAATAACAAAGGCTTATATTCTTGACCAGCTCTCAGGTGGGTCACCTGGGGTGGCGGTGGGTGTCCACGCGAGGCCCGCCTCCCCTCCTGCAGCACAGGAAGGTCTCTGTTCACCGGAAGGAGCCTGGTACTGCGCATCGCCACCCTTCCTGAAGCTCCCTCCTCTGTCCTCTGCTTGCTCCCACTGTGCCCTCTAGTGGAGGGATCACTCCTAGTTTGTGACATTTCTAGGAAAAGCCAAGGAAGGACGGGAAGCCTGGTGAACCTAGCACTGCCACGTGGCACTGGGGGATCACCGGGCACCACGAAACCTCAGACCCTCTAGGCCCCTATTTCAGCTTGGCCATCTAGCAGAATGGAGCTTAGGTGCATGGTCCCACCACGAGGCCCCTGAGAGCGCTAAATCTCTGTTGTCCCAGTTGCCTGATGAATTACTAAATGTGGTAAAAATCTTTTCTGGTCCCAAAGGAACACCCAGAGCAACAGCTCCTTTTCTGAGTCAAAACATACAGGGATGATAGAGCTTTTCAGTTGAGGAAAATGAAACCCAGACAAGTAAGGTGCTTTGCCCAGGATCACATGTTGAATGGCAGGGCCAGATACACCAGGGCTTGGATGCTCAGTCCAGGATGAAGGGCCTGTTCCGCCCCTGCTGGAATCAAACTGTATCTTTGTTTTCCTTGGAGGGGAAAAAAGTTCACATGCCCTCCTTTCCTAAGGAAACCACAGAAACTGATAACTATAGCCCTCTCCTATTCCTCCTCACAGGGATTACAAAGTGAAGCCCCCAGATTCACTGGGGACCCTTTCCTATCATCCAAATCATCTTTAACAAGTTGGTGCATAGTAGGGAAATGTGGTCAAGGGTACAGGCTACAGATGGCTGAACCTGAGTTCAAGCTTTGCCATTTACTACCTGCATATGACTTTGGTTACTTGATGTCTCTGAACCTATTTTCTCATGTATAAGCAAGAACTATCTCACAGAATTGTTGGAAAGGTTAAATGAGAACATATACCTAAAATTCTTAATATTCTGGCTCACACCGAGTAAGCTCTCAGTGAGTTCCGGCCGATAGTAATACTCCTTTATCCTACCTAAGATGCCGTCTAGAAGCCCGGTCAAGAGCAGCATAGACTCCACGACCCCAGGAGCCGGCAAGTGCCTGGTCACCACAGGGCCCTCACTGCGTACTTACTCCCCTTGTACGGAATGACCTTCTCCCAACTCAGGCAGTGGCCATCTTGATGGGCTGCCTTCCCCATTTCAGTCTGCAGCTCCCTTTCATCTGTGTCCTTCTTGTTCCGTGCAAAGGATGCAGCATTACATGTGGAGCCTAAAAAAGAAAAAATGGAGCCAGACTCGGAGCAAGGCCAGAAACAGAGACTAGATAGTGTCACCAGCAGCGAGAGCTTCGCGAGCTCCGGGTTTCAAGAAGATAAAAGTCTAAGTGATGTTGAGGAAGAGGAGGGTAGGTATTAATAATTCCTTCCTGTCCTACAGTCCGAGATATTTTTACAACGTACTGCGCATCTCTGAAATTTCTTTCTTATTTATCACCCTAATAAACATCCGTGGGAGACTTGAAGGGTAATATCCTGAGGAGATAAGATTTGAATTAAGATTATTTACAGAGTTGCTAATTTGGACAGGGAACTCTGTTCAATTATCTCCCCTCAAGCCTTTCTGTCTTAACAGACCCCTACGCTTTGGTAAAATGGGCCAGAGGCTTGGAAAAATCTCTGCTATTTGTACCGAAACTCAAATGCTCTTGAAAATGAGCTCTGATCCACTTGTTGGTTTGTTTTCTGTTTTACTAACATTGTTTCAATGAGCTGGGATTTGGCGGAATAACAAGCACCATTACAGACCACTGCGATTTTAATGCTTTCCAGATTCCGATGGTTTCTACAAGCAGCCCATAACTATGGAAGACCTGATTTCTTACAGTTTCCAAGTGGCTAGAGGCATGGAGTTTTTGTCTTCAAGAAAGGTCAGCCTTGCTCTTCACTGTTGTTCTTGCCAGGCCTGAACACATGGACACTCACATGGACAAACATATGTTTGCTAGAAATCCACTTCTCTTACTATTTGCTTATGCTTATGTCCTTAAATGTAAAGTAGACATCATGACAAACGCCCGAGTTCGTCCTGATAGGAGTGAGGGATTCTGAGAACACTGAGTCTTAGATACCAACGGGTAGAACTTAACTCCAGGGAGAAATCTCACTGGCCAGTCTTGACCTCCATTCTCCACATTGCCCTCCAGCATCTTCGTAACACTGGCCAGAGTCTCAGCGCACACCACTTCCCAGGAGGGCCCGTGGCTCTGACCGGCTCGGCAGCTTTGCTCCCTGGAAGGATGCAGTTGCAACTGCATTGGCCAGGATGCTGTGCTGCCAAACAGTAGCAAAGCAGATTCAGGCCTTGCCTTGACCTTGGGGTCTCCGGAGCCACTATTTGGAAAAAGGCCCTCCATGTTTACGGTGACTCCATGCGCACTAGGGGTTGCTTCCGTCATGTCACAGATCCTCAAAAGAAGAAGAATGACGCTGAGAAGCTGCAGGAAATTAGTCAGTTAGATTGAGGAAGCCCATTGATTATGCAACTGCTTTATTATAGTGCATTCATCGGGACCTGGCAGCGCGAAATATTCTTTTATCTGAGAACAACGTGGTGAAGATTTGTGATTTTGGCCTTGCCCGGGATATTTATAAGAACCCTGATTATGTGAGAAAAGGAGATGTAAGTCAGTTTGATGTTTATTTGACTCTATTGTACCCTATGACTTTTAAACCACAGATCAAAGCCCTCGGTAAATGTTCACACTCCCTCGACAGTAGTCCCTGAAAACCATCGTGTGCTTTCCCGGGAGACAAGCAGTCCAGATGGGCTGTGTCCTGGAGAGACCACCGTCTCTGGTCCTGTTCCTCCTGGCCCTTGCCTGGTCCCTGTCCTCCAGGCAGTGCTGCTGGAGCATGATAACCTGAGAAGTGTTTAGCAGAGCCCTGGGCTCCTCCCTTTGACTCCTGTGGGAGTTTTTGGAACCACTGGAAAGAACAGCCTGGACTCTTTCCCTGAAATAAACCCGGGTGATTGATTCAGCAGGTGTACGCATCTCAGGAAAGGGTGGGGGAGGTACTGGTATTATCTTCCTGTGGAGGAAGCCGTGGGTCCCATCCCGCCCCCGCCCCTGCCTTCCACCCCAGCATCCCCCTGCTGGCTCACACTGGCTTCCCTGCTTGTTTGTGGACATAGTGTTATGTTTCACTTTTGTGAATGACCTCCTGTGTCCTGCTCCTCCGCCTGCACCCTGAGAGTGTAAGCCCGTGTCTGGGCCCTGCTGGTCCTGTGCAGTAGTGCTTCTCAGACTTCAGGGAGCACACAGATCACCTGAGGGGCTCATGGGACTACATTTTTGCTGGGCCCCAACCCCAGGACTTCTCATTTAGGAAGTTCTTGGGTGGGACCTGAGAAACTGCCTTTCTAAAAAAATGTTAGATGCTGCTGACACAGTTGGTCCCCAGGACTCTACTTGGAGAACTACTGCTTCACGTCTCTTTTTATAAAAGAAAAAAAAAAAAACAACAACATACTTTCCTGGGGAGCCCTGATGCGCAGAGGTGGCAGCTACCTATGTGTCTCTTCTGTTCATCTGAATCTCTTTCGGTCTCTCTCTCCCTGACCCTCCTCTTGCATTTTTCTCTGTCTCTCCATTGTCTCCCCGTACTTCCAGTCAATTCCCACCCATCTAAAGGGGAAGGCCTAACTCCCTGGGATTCCTGCTACCTAGAAGACAATACAAATTTGTCTGCACACTTGAAAATCAGCCACATGGTCTCCTAAATACTGCCTCTCACCTTCTTTCTTTCCAGTGTGCTTTGCCCACTGCCCCCATTCAATGACTTTTAAAATTCTGTATTTTTGCATGAGAATGCCTTTCAAAATCCTCCTTCCTAAGAAAAATTCCTGGAATTTATGGGTTTTCAGGGTGTCTTCTAATTCAGAGCACTGTTTTTCCAGGCTTCTGTGGAGTGCAAATTTTGGGGGGAAATGATTTTTACAGAGTCATAGAGTTAGGACATACAGGACACATAGGAGGGGCTTACTAAACATATATTATCTTCCTAGGAATTGGTATAGCACACAGCTCTCTCTTTTAGTATAATCCTGCATGTTATAAGACTTTTCTGTGTTTGAAAACTGTAACTGCTCTAGGAAATGATTCCTGGGCCAAGTGTTATCTGGGAGGTGACCCTAGGGGCACTTGGGTTGAATGTGCTGTGTTTGCATGTTATTCAGCTCAAGGCCCCCTCGCCCTCTTCCAGACTCGACTTCCTCTGAAATGGATGGCTCCTGAATCTATCTTTGACAAAATGTACAGCACCAAGAGTGACGTGTGGTCTTATGGAGTACTGCTGTGGGAAATCTTCTCCTTAGGTAAATAAATTTGGGGGAAGGAAAAAAATCAAACAGACCTGAACCAAATGTCTGCTGAGTGTCCTCTGGTTAGATAGGACCTTTAGGTCAGCATCTGAAAGAACTGAATTCCCTCAGAGGCATGGGCCTGTGCGGAATCTCCGATGCGGAATGGTGCGTGCATGTGTCTCCGTGTAGTAACACTGCTTTACACGAACACAAAGTCAGACAGCATGAAATCCGAAGTCAGGCGTACATTCAGCCAGTCTGGCTACTCCTTTTTCTGTCCTTTGCCTGCTTCTCCTAGCTCCTCAAACACCCCAATCCTAATGCCCTTCCCTCCCCTCTCTCTGCATCATGCCTCTTCTCGGAATTTTCTAGAGAAGGCCCCAACAAGCACAGGTCCCACAGTGCTAGGAGCAGGAGGCCTTTCCAGTGCCACTCACATCAACTCAGCTGGTCCTGGACACTGGTTTGTGTGGGCTGAAAACATGGGGACACTGCTTGTGTTTATTCTGCTTCCAGCAACATCCACCGTGACTGGCTGGAAACCGTGCGCAAGGCCCCGAGCACAGAGACGTGAACACAGCCCACATCTGCTTGCAGACACACACTGCTGCTCTGAAGCCTCCCAAGTGTGGGGTCTAGCCAAGAGTCTTTTGGACTTTGCCAAAAATTTGCCTGTCAGAGCAAATAAAAATCACGCAGTAACATCCCTGGCTTCCTGTAATGTGTGAAAATCATTCCCCTGCTTTCGATGACAGGCACCTGTTGCTTCCAGTCTTTGAAAGCGGCTTGGCGGCCACAATGGCCCCGAAGTGACACAGTGCCAGCACTGCACGCCTCCCAGCTGCTTCCTACCAGCAGCAATCCCTAGAAAGCGCAGACAAACAAGTGCTGAGATAGATGAGGTTCGAGGTCTGAAGCAGAGCGGACTAGGAGGCCTGGTTCACCACTACCTCTAGCCGAGAATATCCCTGAAAGGAAAGGTTACACGGGCATCCTGAACAGTAAAACTAGCAAAAAGCAAAGCCTGGACCCCCTCTGGTCCACAGACTCCTGTCCACAGGTAACCCCTGCATTCAGCCTACACCTGGAGCTCAAGACCCCCCTTTCCCTTAGGGCTATCGTAGCAACTAGGCTTCCTAGATCCCAAGTCTACAAGAAAGTAGTGAATTAAAATCATCCTCACTGAGGCATGAGTAATCCACAACTGACCTATTCCAAGTCCCTTGGTCTTTTAAAAATAAGGTCATTAAACCAGGGAATGAGTCTCTCGAGATGGGATTTCTTTAGATTTCCTCATGGGGAGAGGGGAGGAACCCTTTAGGTGACACCCTCTCTCCTGACCAGATAGACCGGAGTAGCCACAGGAATGACCTGGGGGCATCAGACACCCAGCACCACGGACCAACCAACCACAGGTGTGTCACTAGCGAGGATTTGCTGAGCTGCAGTATGAATTGTGCTGTGTGTGGAGATCCATTGCAATCACTGGGAATTTATTACTAAACCATCACTCTAAAGGAAGGAAACAGACACTAAATTACCCCTCATGGTCTTTTGTACCCCGACGCCGTAACATGCCCTGTGCTTTCCCCATTGTCTCGTGCAGGTGGATCTCCATATCCGGGAATGCAGATGGATGAGGACTTCTGCAGTCGCCTGAAGGAGGGCATGAGGATGAGGGCTCCTGAATATGCCACCCCTGAAATGTGAGCCCTTGGTCTCCTCCTTTCCCACCCTGACAGCTCTTGTCCCCACAGGACACCTCAGAAAGGGGATGTTCCGTTGAGTTTTAGCCTCAGTCAAGTCCAGCTGTGCAGGCAGTATTTTCCGGAAGTGAGGCCCATTGTCCTCGCTCCATCCTTACCTGTTTCTTCTCTTAATCACGGGCATGACTTTTCAAGACCTCTGGCTGGGAACTGAAGTCAGAAACTCGGTGCTGGTTTGAATCCAGGCAAAATGAACAAACCACTCAGGAACTGAATGTAAGACCTTGTCCTGGCGCACAAAGTGGAAGCCAAATGCGCTAAGCAGCCACAGGGATGAAGGGCCAGAAGCCACCAAGACCAGTCCTCTATCCACACCAAAGACCAGTGAGGGGGTTTGGTTTGGAATGAAGTGGAAGAGGTACAGGAAAGGAAGAAGGGAACTTCCTCATGGAATTAGTAATTATGCTCCCCAGAGGCTACTTGTGCAATAAGACTGCTTTAGACTCAGTTTGGAGCTGCTTCTTGCGGTGGCTTCCTGCTGTGCAGCCCTGTGACTCCAGGAAGATGCCGGGCTCTGTGTGAAGGTTTCTCCATTGTTCGGTGCTTGCTTGCCTCTCTGGGATGCTCTTTCTTCCTGTAACTTTATGGATGTTTTGCACTTTGAGTCCTGAGCAGGAATGTGATGACATTTGCAGTTTTGTTGAGCTGCTGACAAGGACACAGGCCTGCCCAGGCGGCACCACCTTTCCTGAACTGACAGGCGGCTCTCCTCACCCCACCCACGCAGTGGGTCCCGTCAGAAGCCCTGGGATGGCCTTTGAGGAGGAGTCAGAGAGAACGAAGGAAGTGTGGGCTTGACCAAAGTGCAAGGTCGAGATCTCTTTCCTTCATGTCTGGAGACAAGGCTAGGTCAGATGCAGGATGAGGACAGGGGACTCAGGCCCGTGAAGGCTGAGGTAGGAGGGCAGCCTTAGTGCAGGGAGGAAAGAGGGGACAGAGCGGACCTGTTCTTGTCAGTCTTACACGATGGTGTCCTCATCAGGAACATGCAGGGAGCTTGAGGCAAGTCTGGGGACAGATGCATTAGCTCTTGGGCAGCACTGGGGTTGTAGTGTTGGTAGTGTCGAAGGTATCGAGAGATTTTTTTTAAAGGATTATTTATTTATTTATTTATTTTTAGAGGGGGAGGGAGGGAGAATGAAAGGGAGAGAAACATCAGTGTGTGGTTGCCTCTCACGCGCCCCCTACTGTGGACCTGGCCTGCAACCCAGGCCTGTGCCCTGACTGGGAATCAAACCAGCGACCCCTTCTCAGGCTGGCGCTCAATCTACTGAGCCACACCAGCCAGGGCACATCGAGAGTTTTTAATTACTTGCTTCCTTTTACTTGGTGGAGAGAGGCAAACACTAGGAGATCTGGTTTAAAATGAGATTACTTTACATTTTTAGTTTTCTAAGTGTTTTCCTCCATACTGTCTCATGTGAAGTTCCCAGCAACCTTGAGGAGCAGGCAGGCAGAGATATAATGTGACTTTGCTAAGTCGTGAAACTAAGCTTCTGAGAAGAGAGGTGACTTGTCCACCATCGGCTAAGTAGTAGAGGAAGCAAATTTAGAAGCCAGTCCCTTGGGCTGGTCTCCCTAGATCCCAGGACTGTTAGATTAGGAATACACCCCACATGCCATAGAAGAAATGTTTTCCAATATGTCCACTCATGCTCTGAGTTAAATAGTTCCTTCCACTTTTCACATAATGTGGAAATCACGAGTGAGTTCTTTATTACTAACAGTAACAGTAATAATTGTAGTCGTTATTAAACAATGCTTAATACTTATTTAGTGCTTCTAAAGTGTCAGGCACTGTTTTTAGCACTTTTAATGTATGTTAATTTTCCTAATGCTCATAACAATCTTGTAAAGTAGGTACTGTTATTATCTGCATTTTACAGATGAGAAGGCCAAAGCGTAGAACATCTAGGCGATTTGCCACATCGCTAGTAAGTTCAGCAAACCCAGTCTGAGTCCAAAGTCCACACAACTATGCTACACACCTGCAGGGTCTATTTCCAATTCTTACCCAGCTCCCAGTCCAGAATGACTGCACAGCTACAGAGTCATATCGACTTTGGACTAAAAGTTCCCTTGGACTTTACCAAACCTTCAAGTCTTCATATAAATAAACCTCTCCCAGGTCACCTTGGTGCCCCATACAACCCTCAGAAAGGATTGTTTCTTAGTTCTAGGGGTTTATTTCAGAAATGATAGAAAGTAAGAAGCAGCTGTTTTTAAATGTTGGCTCAGAAGGCCAGAATTCAAACCTTGAGCCATTCTCAAGCATTTGGAAGCTGCGGGGCTGAGGACGAAGTACAGCTCTCAGAACTGGGGTCCTGTGACCTGAAGTGGCCTGAAGTGGAGTGCCCTTGGGAGCTCGGGTGACAGCTCCGACGGGAAGCTCTTCCCACAGGCTCCTCACCCCCAGCTTGCTGCAAGGACTGTTGGGTTGGGTGCAACTGGTGACCTTTTACTGCATTAAACTTGTTTACTCCTTGATGTAAAACTGTTTAATGCTCGGTTGTAGGTTTTCTGCCCAGAGCCTGTTTAATCAGATGTCTTTCAATATGAGAATAAGTGGTTAATGTTTTTTTCCTTTTCCTTCAATATTTGCTAAGATAATTTGCATTGGATTTTAGTCAGGAGAAATGGAAACTGGAAATCAGAAACCAAGAATCAAAATGCCAAATAGCATCCCTGGCCGGTGTAGCTCAGTGGATTGAGTGCCGGCCTGAGAACCAAAGGATTGCAGTTTGATTCCCAGTCAGGGCATATGCCTGGGTTGCAGGCCGGTTCCCGGCAAGGGACGCACGAGAGGCAACCGCACATTGATATTTCTCTCCCTCTCTCCTTCCCTTCCCCTCTAAAGATAAAATAAATAAAATCTTTTAAAAAATTTTAAAAAATGCAGAATAGCAATAGCTGTTGGTGGCCTGTCTTGCCCGTCTCAGCACTGGGAACCCGAAGGACCCTGCTCATAGTCACGTCCCCCCGGTGGCTTGCAGTGTGAAATGGTGCTGGCTGGAGATAAGCTGGGGCCTCATACCAGTACTCCCGCCTCAGGGCCCCTTCTTGTTTTTCCAGCTCAAACCTTTCTTGCTTAGGCTTCCTTTTATAGGTCATCAACTTCTATGGTTCGTGTTCTTCCGGTGGCCTCCGAGAATGTTTATTGCTGAAGATATAGGAGCCTTGGCCTGTTAGGCTTGAATGGGGTCAGGTGGGAGCAGGCCAGTGTCTGCCACAGCCCATGCATCTTGGGGTGAGGGGTCTGATTTAGTTCTCTAGTGACCGCCTGCCTCTGTGATAAATACATTTTTGCACCCACCTTAACATTAGTAAAATGTGTAAACTTACCTTAAAATGAGATTCAGATAGGATTGTGCAGATTGTCTGTCTTATGCTAGTTCAGAGCAGGCTGACCCACGTGGCCTGAATGAGTGCCTTAAGCCTTCACTCCGAGACACTGCTGGTCAGGGATTGTTAGGGACCTTAGGCACTGCAGCCCTGGCCTGTGTCTCCCAGAGAACAAGGACAATGGCCCAGACTTAGAGTTCCCATCCTCGTCCCCAGTCTCCTCTGTCTATAAGTGAGTCCAGTGCAGTGGTCTCAATGCTGGCCCACACGTCACACTCACCAAAGGCCCCTCACAGCTCTCGGAACTGGTTGGGCCACTCCACACCCCTTGGGAGTTAGGCAGAATAGGTAGAGGGTGAAACACAGGGGTGGGAGGGAACTAGAATCACCTTCTGAGGAGAGTAGGAAAATCTGTCATGCAGACAAGTGATCTTCATGCGCTCCTGTTCCCAATCAGAGGCTTCAGACATCTGCTTGCTGGGTATGTGTCAGAAAGCAGACTGTGGGACCAAACTGTGAGGACGGCTTGCTTGTAAAGACTAGTGCCCGGGGAGGATGCCTGAAGGCCACATGCCACTCCCCAGGGCACCTCAAAGTTCGTCCCCGTGTTAGTGCAGAACCTTAGGACACATCACCTGGACCACACTGGTCCGCTGTCAGAATTGTTTTTACTGGATGGTTTTTTGTGCGTTTTTTTTTGTTTTTTTTTTTTTGTTTGTTTTTTTTTTTTTTGCTATGAAGGCTTTGGGCCACATTAAAAGACAATGTACGAGACAGTCCCACAAAACCATTGTCACCCAGATAGTAATGATGTTGAGAGGCATCTAGGAGGGCCTCCTTTCAGATTTCAGTTCTGAAAATGGCCATCCTTCTTCCAAGTTACCCAATTTGTTTTGAACTACTGGCGTGAGTGTGTCAAGTAATCGATTGTGCCTTCTTTTTGCCAGCTGCCTGGGAATCATGAAATAAACTTTGCATATTAATTTTGTCTGTAGCTCCACCCTTTTAATCTCTATTTTACCTTCCTCCTCATACTCTCCCCTCTTTTTTAAATCTTCCTACATCCTTACTGTCTTTACCAGCCATTTCATATGCTTTGAAACCAAACAGGGGTATCCTTAGGAGACAACCTGAAAGCATGCAGCAGGGAAGCGGCAGAGGTCAGAGGGCACTGGTTTCCTCAGGTGCTCTCCCCTACCTGAGAACGGTCTGACCTCCTTCAGCTTAGATGCCAGGCCCTGAGCTGGGAAAGGAGCATGGCCATAAGGCCCTCACCTAGTTCCAAATTCTGAGCCTATTCAGATTTTGTAAAAATAAAAATAAAAATATATTGATTTTTCATTATGCTATTACATTTGCCCCAATTTTTCTCCTTTTGCGCCCCTCCACCCAGTACCCCCATTCCCTCCGGCAGTCTCCCCACCTTAGTTCATGTCCATGGGTCATACATATAAGTTCTTTGGCTTCTCAATTTCCTATATTGTTCTTAACACCTCCTGTCTGTTCTGTACCCAACAATTTGTACTACTTAATCCCTGGACCTTTTCCTGATTCTTCCCCTTCCCCCTCCCAACTAATAACCTTCCAAATGATCTCCATACCTATGATTCTGTTTCTGTTCTGTTTGTTTGCTTAGTTTGCTTTTTAGATTCAATTGTTGATAGTTGTGAATTTATTGCCATTTTAATTGTTCATCACTTTGATCTTCTTTTTCTTAAATAAGTCCCTTTAACATTTCATATAATAAGGGCTTGCTGATGATGAACTCCTTTAGCTTTACCTTGTCTGGGAAGCACTTTATCTGCCCTTTGATTCTAAATGATAGCTTTGCTGGATAGAATAATCTAGGTTTTCACCACTTTGAATACTTCTTGTCAGTCCCTTCTTGCCTGCAAAGTTTCTCTTGAGAAATCAGCTGATAGCCTTATGGGAACTCCTTTGTAGGTAACTCTCTACTTTTTTTTCTGCTTTTAAGATTCTCTCTTCATCTTTAACCTTTGACATATTAATTATGATGCATCTTGGTGTGGTCTTCTTTGGGTCCATCTTGTTTGGGACTCTCTGTGCTTCCTGGACCTGTATGTCTACTTCCTTCACCAAATTAGAGAAGTTTTCTTTTGTTAGTTTTTCAAATAAGTTTTTGATTTCTTGCTCTTTCTCTTCTCCTTCTGGCATCCCTATGATGTTAATGTTGGTATATTTGAAGTTGTCCCAGGAGCTCCTTAACCTATCCTTATTTGGGGGGATTCTTTTTTCTTCTTGCTGTTCTGATTGAATGTTTCTTTTTTTCCCCTTATGTTCCAAATCATTGATTTGATTCTTGGCTTCATCCACTCCACTGCTGGTTCCCTGTAAATTTTTCTTTATTTCACTTAGTGTAACTTTCATTGCTGCCTGGTTCTTTTTTTATGCCGTTGAAGTACCCAGTGAGTTCTTTGATCATTCTAATAACCAGTGTTTTGATTTCTGCATCTGATAGATTGCTTATCTCCATTTTGTTTAGTTCTTTTTCTGGAGTGTTGTTCTGTTCTTTCATTTGGGCCATGTTTCTTTGTCTCCTCATTTTGGCAGCCTCTCTGTGTTTGTTCCCATGTATCAGATAGAGCTGCTGTGACTCCCTGTATTAGCTGCATGGCCTATTGTACAAAAGCACACCAGTAAGTTGGATGGGGCGGAGCAACCTGTTATAATCAGGTTGATGGAGTCTCTGATATGGTGTTGCCACTCTATGGCTCTGTGTGGCAGAGATCTCAGAAAGGGGACAGTGCTGCTGCCTGACCCCAAAACTGCTGCTGAAGTTTTGTCTGAGAGGAAGCTGTCCCTTAGCACTCACCCTGATGTCAGATACTTCCATTTCTCCCCATATGCCATTGGTGCCCTTCCAGAGCTGTGCTGGTGCTGAAGCCCAGAGGGAGTGAGCCTGCTTAAGTCCTAAGTCCATGGCAGGTCCTTTAAGAGGAGACTCCTGAGAATCCCATAGTTTCTTCTGCCACCCCAACCCCCACTGGTTTTTACAGCCAGAAATTATGGGGACTTATATTCCTGGCACTGGAACTCTGGGCTGGGTGGTCTGGTATGGGGCTGGGGATCCCTCACTCCTGAGGTGTCCCTCCTGATTTTTATCCACCACATGGGGGAGTGGGACCACCCATTCTGCATCTCCCCATCTTCATGCCTCTCAACGCATCTCTACCTCTCCACCTTTCCACCCCTCCTACTCATCTAGATGAAAGTGATTTCTTTAATTCCTTGATTGTCAAACTTCCACACAGCTCCGTTTTCTGACGATTCTGGGTGATATTTGTTTTGTACTCTAGTTGTAATTTTTGCTCTGGTTGTGCAAGGAGGCAAGCCATGTTTACCTACACCTCCTTCTTGACTGGAAGTATCCCCATTCAGATTTTGATCCTACTCAGTCAGAGTCCTCTCTAGTTCAGATATCTACTAAGAGAAGAGATTACTCACAATAAACATCTGTTGAGCAGAGCAAAGAGCCCAGAGAATAAATCCTTAAGCCAGTGTGCGTGTAGACAGCCGTGGTGTGTTTTGCCGAGAGGGGCAGGTAGAGATCTATACTCCCTGCAGACACAGCCAAGAGAGGGGCCCAATACCCTCACTTCTTAGATGTCAGAGGAGAATAATCAGAGAGCAACCTCATGACATTGAAATCTCGGTACAAGATTCAGCTTCTGTAATATTAAGACAAACATTTTCAAGTCCAGAAGCCCAGCCTGTACTTTTTGCCTTAAGTGGTAGGAAGCTGATTTATAATGGCAGCTTTGAAATGCTGGAGGGAAAATCAGCCACATGCAAGAACCTTGCACACAGCCCAGGGAAACACTGACACTCAAGGTGGTGTGAGTCCTGTACATGAGGCCTTACCCGTCTCCACAGCTGAGCTCAACAGTGGAACTGCGAGGGCTTGGAAATGCCACATGTCAACCTCTGCTACAGCCCAAGAACGTACTGAGTGCTGCAAACTATGCACCCACTGATATTCATGTCTGTGTTAACTTTTTACCTGTAAGGACACTGTCTGTTGGCAGTGAGGGGAGAAGTGCTACACTTCAGATCTGTTCACTGCAAGTGAACAGTGGTTTTTCCTTCCCAAATAACTCGGGGTCAGGGATGGGCTCTGGAGGGTGGTTTGTTGGTCTGCACTTATAGACATATCTCCCACTACTGGTGGGACCGGACTCAAACAGCCACTTATGCATTGGTGCTGTATACTCAAATCTACAAATACAGGCAGATACCATGTACAAAGCAAAATCTTTATATGCGTGACAACATCTGTCACTGGGCGATCTATGTAATGACCCTGCTCTCCAGCCGTTTCTGCTCTGCTCCCACCCAACAGCTATCAGATCATGCTGGACTGCTGGCACAGAGACCCCAGAGAAAGGCCAAGGTTTGCAGAACTTGTGGAAAAACTCGGCGATCTACTTCAAGCAAATGTACAGCAGGTAAAGCCAAACTTACCTAGAATATCAGCAGCCAGGGGCCTTTGAGTGCAAGTAAAGGGGGTGTTTTAATAGCTGAAATCAGCAGTTTAAAAAAAAAGTGTATGTGTGTGCAATAAGGTCTTTTATACCTTATTTTCTTTATTTTCTTCAGTTACACATGCCCCTATCATTCACAGAATTATCTTTCCAAACCAAACTAAGATTGTGGAGATGACATAGTTGAAGCTGATGCAATGTTTCACAGAAACAAGTTGAAATAGAAATTTCTGCACTTAGAGCATGATCTTTGGTATTTTAGGATGGCAAAGACTATATCCCACTAAATGCCATACTCACAGGAAGTAGTGGGTTCACATACTCAACTCCTGCCTTCCCTGAGGATTTCTTCAAGGAAGATATTTCAGCTCCAAGGCTTGATTCAGGAAGTTCTGATAATGTCAGGTAAGATTTCTTTGCCCCCAACTTTATAATATTTTCAAACACATACCAAAAAAAATACACCTCCTAAATTTAACCGTGGTTAACAGCGCTATTTTGTCTATGTCTATATCAATATATTTATGCACAGTCTGTGTGTGTGTATTTTTCTTTTCGCTGAAGCATTTGAAAGGAGGCCTAAACCACTGAAACACTTTGCCCCTAACTCCTTTGGCGTACGTCTTGCAAGAAGGACAGTCTCCTGTGTAACCACACCAAAATGATCACACCAAAGAAACAGAGAATACTTTAATATTGCTAGATATTCAGATTTCCCCAAGTGTCTTTTACACCTTATTTTCTTTATTTTCTTCAGTTCCTTTAGCCTCTTATTCCAGAATAATTCCTCTACCTTTGTTTCAATGACATGGACTTTTTTTTCATGTGTATCCCACACATTTAGCACTAAGTTACACATGTCGCACATATTACTAATCATTATACGTTACCACACATCAGCACTAAGGATGGCACATGTGTGACACTCCATGCTAATGGTTATACGTGTATCATGCACATTCCATGTACAAATGGTCACACAGACACATGCTGCATGTGGACAGGCACTGGGCCAGGCTTTTTGCATACAGCAATTCCTTCAATGCTCAAAATAATCCTACGGAGGAAATATTCTTATTCATGTTATACAGCTGGGGATGTTAAGGCTCCATGGAGAATAACGTGCCAAAAGCCTGTGCCTCGAACGGGGCCCGAGAGTTTCTAACCCGGGTATTCTGACATTCCCTCCCATTCCCATGCGATCAGGACTCTTTTTAGGACTTTTACTGTCCTGTGGGCCTTCTAGCACCTTTGTCTGCAACTGACAAAACCCTGGGACTCTGCCCTTCAGTTCAGCCAAACTTGGCAGGGGTCCAGGGAAGGCATCGTCGGGAAGAGCTGCACAGTCTGAAAATACTGACAGCCGAGAAGCCCAGAGGCCAGCCTAGTTTGTGATAATGTGGAATAGGTCAGTGGCACTACTCATATTTCACAGCCAGCCCAAGAAGCTGAGACAGATGGGTCCTCTATTTTTTTAAGAGGAGAAAACTTGTTCGGATTAAATGAATTGGCAGGGTCTGACTCAGTCAGAGACGGGGGAGGGGAGTGTCAAAGTTATTTGGGCCCTTCCAGTATATTGCTTAGCCTTAGGCCCAATAGAGAGCTTACCTAAGAAACTGGGCCTTGCAGATGGTGACAGGGTATCAGGCTGAAAATCTGTCTTATGAGTAGCCATATGGTGGATAGCTGACCATCCTCCCTAGCAGATCACCAATAAAAGGCCAGGAGGTATTTATGGGCAAATTACACACATAGTAACCCATTTCTGCCAATCTGTAACACAGAACAGAATATACAAGACTAGCTCTAGTACTCAACTGTGCCATTAAATCAGCTGTTTGAACTGCTTAAACAGTTCATTTCATTTATTCCTCATGTTCTTTTAGAACTAGGCAGCTACATGATAAAGTCACATCACTTCTCTGGGCATTATTTCCTCTCTTTCGTAATGTGAGGTGTTTAGACTAATAACTCAGATCTCTTCTAGGCTTCCCATTTTCTGATTCCACAAGGGGCCAGAGGCCTACCCACTACTGGGAGGAAGTGTCAGGACCCCTAGGGGAACTTCAGTCTCGGGAGTAAGGTGATTCCTGCTAGCATTTTGGTTCATCTTCGCTGGGATGTGGTGCCCATGGTCTCCTGACTAATCAAAGCTGGATGCATTTTCCTGCCTTGATTGTTCTTTCTGCTCCTTCATTAGATATGTAAATGCTTTCAATTTCATAAGCCTGGAAAGAATCAAAACATTTGAAGAGCTTTCACCAAAAGTCATCTCCATGCTTGATGTAAGTAATGGACTTAGCCTACTCAATGCACCCTGGGAAACCTTTGCCAGACTCCACCCAAACACAAACTCCAGCAGTCTGGTGGCTCTCGGTCAATGCGGGCCAGCAATGGGTGGTGGCTGAAATGGCAGTTTCAGGGGGATTGACAACAACGCAATTATACAGAGCTCCTTTGGAGGCAGGTAATTCCATAGTTTGAAGATGACCCAGAATTCACTCCAGGATCCAAGTCTTTGCTTCATCATAATTTAGTCCCTTAGGAAACTTCATTGTCTGTTTGTAAGCTTCTTGGCGACCAGTGATGGAACCCCACTTTCAGAGGAACAGAAGCACTCAAAATGGTGAGTGTCCAGGCCTCGTGAGAACTTTCTCATAAGAATAACCCGAGACTCTGGAAGAAGTCTATCTGGGCCCATGCTCTTTTCCCACTTAGGTTCCAGAGGCTGAACAGCCAGCTGAGTTGCCAGCCAGACACTGGAAAGAGCAACCCATGTCGTCTGGCGCACGGGAGGGCTCAACAGCTTGTCTCTTTAAAGCTCTGGGGCCTGGGGTTGAGGAGATACGGGAGGAGAGGGAGTGCTGGGCAGGCGTGTCCCAGGGGCACCACTGAGCCTCAGCCTCACGGTGTGATCCCCAGGAACACACTGCCGCCCCTAAGTGGGTCACCGCTGCTGGCTCTCAGGACCAGCCACACCCACTGCACCCGCCTCTGCACTGTCACAGGATCCCCAGGGGACTCACATGCATGTTAAAGTTTGAGAAGTGCTGGTGATGACTGTGTCCCACCGAAGGCCTAGAAATCCAGCTATAGTGGGCAGGAAATGACCACGGTGTGGCCTTGAGACAGAGCACAGTCACCATAAACAAGCACACACACACAGGGGAAGGAGGTGGGGATGGCTGGGGTGGCGGGGAGTGGTGGGGGGAAATGGAGGCAACTGTCCTTGGACAATAAACAAACAAACAAAGCAGCAAAACTGCTTCAAACACACTAAGTAAAGAGGAAAAGATTATTTAAACATTTAAAAAACATTACAGGGCTGGGATGGGAGTAAAAGGCAGAAAACTGTACAAGAACAACAATTAAAATAAATTTTTTAAAAAACTACAAATAAGCCCAGAATACAAAGGTAAAGTAACTGGAAATCTTGTTTTGCTGCCTAGTACATAGGTCTTAGGTCCAGGGAAATGATATTGAACAAGCATGAGGGTTTCTCTCCACCTCACCCTCCCCATCCTCACCCGGTGGGAACGGCAGCAGCTTCTGTGCTGGCTCAGGCCTGTTTGCTGACAATTAAGGACATGAACACAGCCCAGCAGCAAGTACAAAGGGTGGCAGGAAAAAGTATGGAGTCTACTTACTGGAAATGGTGTATTAACAGAGTAATGAGTCTGCATAAACTCGATGTTAAAGATGAACCAATGAGAAAATAGAATCGTTGGAAACCATGGCCAAGAAGGGCCTGAAAATTCCACAGAATCTTCAAGAAAAAAAAATAAGCCATCTTTATAATTTCCCAGAATTTCTGCATATCATGGCCACCCAATAACAGCCTTCTTATAGCCAATATTCACCTGCCAGAATCAGTTTTAATACGAGTCTGTCCAGAAAGTATCCAAGCCACATGCTATGAAAAATAGACACACTTATTGAAGAAGATACAAGAAACATTGCACATAGGACAGTGACACCTCAGTCCCCTTCAAGGTAGACACCTTGGGACCTCACACTGTTCTCCCAATTACTGGCAGCTGCCCCAGCATATTTTCCTGAATCTCATCAACGGTCTGAAATCTCCTCCCTTTCAAAGGTCATTTTAATTTTGGGAAAAGCCAGAAGTCGCAGGACACCAAATGCGGGCTGTAGGGGAGCTGAATCACCTGGGTGATTTGATGTTTTGCCAAAAGAACTCTGCACAGGAGGTGATGCATGAGTGGGTGTGTTGTCATGATGAAGCTGCCAATCACCAGTTGCCCAGAGCTGTGGCCTTCTGAATCCTCCGAACAGTTCCCATGGAGGAATGTTTAAGCTTAACGCAAAATTTCATGCAGACTCATTACTGTACTCGCTCACTCGTTTTGAATGTGATGGCCACACAGTACACATGCTCACTCAACAGTATCTACCACCCCCACTGACTAATAGAGTGAAGTCATCATTGTTCACACATGTGCATTCCAGCCCACTCTCCTTGGCTGCCAGGTTACATCAACGTCCTGCAAACCATTCATCATATTAACTAAGGCTGAACTTTTTCCATACAGAGCTTTTATATTTATAAGTTGCATGAAAGTTTCCTATGAAAAATGCTCTTCTGTTACCTACAGTTTCCCCTTTTGTTTTCATTTATTTTCTCCACCATTAGGAAGAAGGGCCTCAAAGCCACTGGGAATAGGCATTTCTTGCAACTGACAAAGTTTAGACTTACCAATATGGAGACAATGCTTTGTTTTAATGGACAGGGGTTGTGGAAGGTGAGAACACAGCCTGGAATGACTTTAGATGTGCATCCGCCTATCCCCCCCAGATCTGGTGTGGGCACCCTGGGTCAAGCAAGAAGTGTAACTGTTACAGAACAGACCCAGGGGGAGGGGGTGTACGATATACTATTACTGAAAGGACCCCCCCCTTTTTTCTCCAGGGGTCTCCCCCAACTAGGTTCACTATGCCCTCCACCAGAGGAAAGACGTTTCTCAATGCCAGAGATTTGTGAAAAGGAATTATTTATTTACAAGCTATACAGACATAGAGTAGTGACTTAATGTCTTCATCAAAATACTAAAGTCCTTTAGAATACCCACAGACGCACACAGTCTTCCCCCTCTGCCCTAGTCTGGGGTACAGCATCAGGAAAAGCAGCAGAAGTCCGTGATTTGGGCTCCTGGCACCATCAGCCGTGTAACCACCGGGATCTCCGGTTAATCCAGAGCCATGTGGCACCTTTTCATGGCCCACTAGCAAGAGTCCTTTCACCCCTTTTCTTCCAGGCAAAATCTCTCCTGCTTCCCAAGCCACAAGGCAAATGGGTTCTCCCAAAGCCACGTGGTTCTCCCCTCTCTGCCAAAGCTGTGTGATTCTCTCTGGGTATGGCTGCCGCGCCTGGGATTAAATCCCAGCAGCAGTCTTCCTCTGCAGCCCCATTTCCGACTCCTCCCACAATTGGTTACACCTGCCAGCATTCCGCATTCTTCCAGCTTTACTGGGCTGCCATAGTAAGTTCAGGCAGGCATGGCCCCGTGGCGTGGAGCCAATCATCTGCAAGCTCTCACGCAGGTGCTGTAACCAGGGGGAGTTGCCTCCCAGTTGCATCATGGGTTGAAGTCACACCCATCTCCCTGGCCCAAAGCATGGCCACAGCTGTTTAACATATCTATGAAACCAGTTAAAGGTTATAGATATGTTAAATGACCGTTCAAGAGGTTAGCTGCAAAACTGTTGCTATGCAAAACAGCTCTCAATGGCCCTGCTCCATGTGTCCTATCCCCCAGCTCAGACTTGTGGGGGTGAGGACATCATATATATATATATATATATATATATATATATATATATATATATGTTTCTAATATTTCCTGGACACCTTGAGTTCTGGACCCCATTACAAATCCCTATTTGGGCCTCCCATGGCTGCCCTGTTACATAACCTCTGTCCTTCTTCCCCGCAGGATTACCAGGTGGATGGTAGCACTCTTCTGGCCTCCCCTTTGCTGAAGCGCTTCACCTGGACTGAGAGCAAACCCAAGGCCTCACTGAAGACTGAGTAAGGAAGCTGGGTGTCTTTCCTATGATTACTTGATGGGGGGTGAAGAAAGATGCTGGGAAAATGGTTTAATGGGAATATTTGAGAGCCACTTGTCCTCCTGAACCATAGCGTTCAGGCACTACAGAAAAGTATGTTTTTTCCCCTCAGAAGGGCAAGAGGGAGGACATAAAATCAGACATATGAGCACTAAGCTCTGGAAAGAAAAACTGTGGTTTAAGAAGAGAAAATATGCAGAAATTTTCAGCAAAGACTGGCAGTCCAAACACACAAAACAGTGTCTCAGGTGAAAGGAGCCCGATCTGCCCAACTGTGAACAGAGCAAACATCAGACATGCTGTGGGGCGGGGAGAGAATTCACACCCATTGTTATACCCAGGGCCAGCAGCATTTGTGCAAGAAGGGTCACAGTGCTGTTACCCAGTCCTAAAACAGGCCGCCCGGAGAATCCAACCCTGCAAAGGAGGACTTGCTTCCTGTTTGATCCTGGCATTCCTCCTTACACACTGGGGCCAGCAACGATTACTCTCAGAATTACTTCAGCCCCCGCTTTGTACTCCACTGGCTCCGGGTCACTTCAGCTTCTCTGTGCTAGCCTCTACCTGGGAGGAGTGCTGGGCAGGGAAAGGCCGGGCCTGTCAGGCATTCCATCCTTTCCTGGTTTCAGTGCCTGCCCATCTCACCCACAGGCAGAACGTGCTCCTCTTTCATCAAAGTCAGGGGTCAGGAGACTCTTTCTCAAGGGCGAGAGCGTAAACAAAGACTCCACTCTGCCACCCTCAGTGTAAAAGCAGCCCTGACAATATATAAGCAAGGAGGTGTGGCTGTATTCCAATAAACTTCAAAAACAGGCAGGCAGCCCTAGCCGATGAGCACATGAAAAGATGCTTAGCAAATACTTCCAGCCATGATGGAGGCGTAGGTAGATGCCTCCTTACACAACCAAAATAAGGACAACAAAAATTTAGAAACAAAAACCAACCAGGACTGACAGAAAATTGAACTGTATGGAAGTCCGACAACCATTAATTCAGACTGGTAAGAGGGGCAGAGTCAATGGCTGGTGGAGAGGGGTCACAGCAGGAAAAAGCTGTGGCTGGCAGACCACAGGTGCAGGGTGGCAATGGGCAGACCCAGTGAGTCATGCAAGGCAGCTGGCTGACCATGGTCACACATTCACGCGTGGGGATAAACCAGGAGAAAACAGGGAGTGAGACAGACTGGGCAACCCAGGGTCTGAGTGCCAGGAAATAAAGCCTAAAAGCACTGATTGAAAATACTTGTGGGGGTTGAGGTGCTGGGAGAGACTCCCAGCCTCACAGGAGAGTTTGTTGGAGAGACCCACAGGATCCTAGAATGTACACAAGCCCACACACCCAGGAACCAGCACCAGAAGGACCCAATTTGCTTGTGGGAAGCGGCGGAAGGGACTGAAACCAGAGAGAGTGGAGCAAGTGCCATTGTTCCCTCTCTGACCCCGCCCCCACATACAGCATCACAACCCTGAAACTGAGCTGCCCCGCCTGGTGAACACCTAAGACTCCACCCCTCACTACGTAACAAGTGCAACCAGACCAAAAAAAAAAAAAAGAAAGAAAGAAAAAGAAAAAAGAAAAAAAAAAGAAAAGAAAAAGAAATGCCCAAACAGAAGAACAGATCAAAGGCCCAGAGCAAATACATCGAAGTGACCTAGAGATAGCTAACCTATCAGATGCACAGTTCAAAGCACTGGGGATCAGGATGCTAACAGAATTGGTTGATTTTGGTAGCAAATTAGATGAACAAATGAAGGCTATACTAAATGAAATGGAGGAAAATGTACAGGGAACCAATAGTGATGGGAGGAAAACTGGGACTCAAATCAATGGAGTGGACCAGAAAGAAGAAAGAAACAACCAAACAGAAAAGAATGAAGAAACAAGGATTCAAAAAAATGAGAAGAGGCTTAGGAACCTCTAGGACATCTTTAAACATCCCAACATCCAAATTATAGGGGTACCAGAAGGAGAAGAGGAAGAGCATCAAGTGGAAAACTTATTTGAACAAATAATAAAGGAGAACTTCCCCAATCTGGCAAAGGGAATAGACTTCTAGGAAGTCCAGGAAACTCAGAGAGTCCCAAATAAGGTGGACCCAAGGAGGAACACACCAGGGCACATCAGAATTATATTAGCCAAGATTAAAATGAAGAAGAGAATTCTAGAAGCAGCAAGGGATAAGCGGACAGTCACCTACAAAGGAGTTCCCCTCAGACTGTCAGCTGGTTTCTCAAAAGAGACCTTCCAGGCAAGAAGGGGCTGGAAAGAAGTATTCTAAGTCATGAAAGGCAAGGACCCACATCCAAGATTGCTCTATCCAGCAAAGTTGTCATTTAGAATGGAAGGGCAGATAAAGTGCTTCTCAGATAAGGTCAAGTTCAAGGAATTTATCATCACCAAGCCCTTATTATATGAAATGTTAAAGAGACTTATCTAAGAAAAAGAAGATAAAAATATGAACATTAAAAAGACAGCAAACTCACAGATATTAACAACCACACCTAAAACAAAAGCAAACTAAGCAAACAAGTAGAACAGGAGCAGAACCACAGAAATGGAGATCACATGGAGGGTTAGCAACAGGGGAGTGGGAGGAGGAGAGAGGGGGAAAAGGTACAGAGAATGAGTAGCATAGATGGTAGGTAGAAAATAGACAGGGGGAGGGCAAGAATAGTGTGGGAAATGTAGAAGCTAAAGAACTTATGACACATGGACACGAACTAAAGGCGGGGAATGTGGGTGGGAGGGGGTGTGCAGGGTGGAGGGAAGAGAAGGGGGAAAATGGGACAACTGTAATAGCATAATCGATGAACTATATTTTAAAAAAAGGAACCAGATACAGAACTGTCCCATATATTAACATAATCAGAATTCATAATTTAAACTAAATATGTAAAAGATTTAGTGATAAAAAAAAGACGCTTAGCATCAGTAGTCATCAGGAATATGCAAATCAAATCCACAATGAGATAGCACTTCACACCACTAGGATGGTGGCTAGAATCGAAAAGTCTCTTGGAGAGGATGTGGAGAGAGGGGAACCCTTGCGCAGTGCTGGTGGGAATGTAAAACGGTGCAGCGGCTGCGGAAAGCAGTCAGGCAGTTCTGCAAAATGTTCAGTAGAGTCACTCTGTGACCTGGCCATTCCACTCCCCCACCCAACATAAATGAGAGCTATGTACACAGGTGTTCATAGCAGTGTTTCTCGTAGTAACCAAAAGTAGAAACCACCCAGATGCACATCACTTCATGAATGAATAAATGAAATGCAGCATATCCATACAACAGAATATTATTTGACAATACAAAGTATGAGGTACTCTGGGGGGTGCTGGATGGAGAGGGACAAAAGGGGAAAAATTGGGACAACTGCAATAGCACAAACAATAAAGTATTTTTTTAAGTATGAAGTACTGATACATGCTACAACATGGATGAACCCTGAAAACATTAAGTAAAAGAAGCCAATCATAGAATACCACCTACTGAATGAGTCCATTCATACGAAATGCCCAGGAGGGGCAACTCTATCAGGATGGGCTGCAGGGGGCGGGTGGCAGGGCACACCTCCGGGTCTGCTTGGTTTTGGGGTGATGATGAAATCTTCTAAAATTGAGCATGCTTATGTTTGTGCCATCTGTGAATACACTGAAAACCACTGTACACTTTATAGAGGGGAATTGCATAGTATGTCAACCACATACTAACAAAGCTGTCATTTAAAACAAAAGCAAAACCCAACGGGGGGCCAGCCCACAAACGAACAGGTGTGTCTGCCGGTTCTGATCTAAACCAAAGGAGGGCAACTAATGCCTCTGGGTGACTAGTCAGCAGACTTCACCGGCCACAACTCTTGTCGGAGAGGAACACATGCAGAGAAACCTCTGCACATCTGCCTGCTTCTCCCATGAGCACGGTAACGGCACCAGAGTCCAGTGCCCTCGGTGTCCTCAGAGGACGACAGATTGGAGGGAGCCACGAGGAGTGGGGGGGAGTGTAGGGTACGGTGGTCTGTTGTCTCCTACTTTGGAACACTGTAGCAAATGTGCGACCACGTTTATCTAGATCTTCATGAAGGAAGGAACACCATTAACTGCATCCTCTTCTCTAAGACTAAAAATAGGGAACACAGGCAAATGCTGGGCGTGCTAGTCCAGAGCCCGCCCAACTGAGTGGCCGGGCACAGGTCCTTCCGTTTTCATCCCAGCCATGAGAAAACCGCTGAACAAACACGGAAAGAAAGCAGAGCTTTTCTCCCTGCGTGTCTGCTTACGCTGGATGTAACATGTAGAACCCAGAAGCAAGTTTGTCACCATTGAGCCTTGTCAGTGATATATGGTTTTCTAGAATGCAAACACAACAAGGAGGCAACTGCACTAATCTTTTTGTATGAAGCTCTATTAGTTTCTTGAGACTACTGTAACAAATTACCACCTACCTGGTGGCTTAAGATGGGACACGTATTCTCTTGCAGATCAAGGCTCAAGGCGTGGCAGGCTCTGGGGGAGAATTCCCTCCTTGCCTCCCCCAGCTCCTGGTGGCCCCCAGCAGTCTTTGGCTTGTGGCCATGTTTCCCTGCTCCACCTTCACATCACCTCCTGTCTCTGGTTGTAATCCCCCCACCTCTTTTATAAAGATGCAGGTGATTGTATTTAGGGCCCACCTAGATAATTCAGGATAAGCTCCTCCCGTGAAGATTCTCAGCTTAGCCACATCACTTGCCGTATAAGGTACTATTCACAGATCCCAGGGATTTGGCATCAGTATTTTGGGGAGCATTTTTCAGCCTACCACAGAAGCTAATTGAACCAAGAGTGGAGGAGAGCGATCCACAAGTTCTGGGAGTTACTTTCCTGCTGGATTTATAGTTTTGCATGATCTCAGCACACACTGCAGCCCCCAGCAGCCAGCAGGAGGCATCCTTCTGCCTGATGACACGCAGCTGGTAGAGAGGTGGTGTACCCTCCAGAACAGAGAATCTGACCCGAGTCTGAAACGGGATTCAACAGCCATCAACTCTAGGACAATTTGAGCAAATGACACATTAAGAAAGAGAAGACTTCAGAGTGATTTCAAGAAACTGAATTTGTGCCTTTGATGTTTTTTTTTTTCCTTTAGCGTGAGAGTAACCAGCAAGAGTAAGGAGTCGGAGCTTTCTGACCTCACCAGGCCTCTCTGCAATGCGGGCTGCAGGCGCGTCAGCAAAGGCATGTGTGGACTTACCTCCGACGACTCCGAGCTGGACAAGGTCTTGTGCTGCCCTCCTCCCCCTGACTACAACTCGGTGGTCCTGTACTCCACCCCGCCTGTCTGAAGTGTGACAGGCAGCCTGATTTCCACAGCCACGTGTGTATTTATACCCCGAGAAAACAAGCTTTTGCCAGTATTATACACATATACACTTACACCACTACCTTTCCACGGGGGCCACATGCTTTTTGTGATTTTTAGTAGTGCTTTCTTCTGACTAACAAGAATATAACCCCAGATAGAGAGAGTAATGGTGACAAGGGAAGGCCACTACTGCTACACCCTCACATTACTCAGTGTGCTCGAGAAAACTGTTTAAGCTGAGTCCCTGCCCAGCCCCGCCAACCCCCGAGCCAGAGGGCATGGATGACTCAGGACACACACACCACAGGAGGCCGGCTGGCTGCTGCAGCCCTGGGACCAAGCTGGCCGGAGCAATGCCTCCGGGGTCCTTCAGCAGACATGACACGTAAGGGGGAGAAGGGAGGGAGACATGATGGAGAAACAGAGGACAGGGTGTGAGAAAGGAGAGTTTGAGCTGGGCCACGTGGGAGGAGGAGAGGGCTTCCCGCAAGGCCACTCCAGTGGCTTCCAAAGCCCTGGCCTGACCTGTCCCATGTGAGAGCCCAGCCTGGGGTTCGCAGAAAGAGGGGGCCTTCCTGATTCTGGGAGGCAAGGAAAGAGCAAACATTTTGGGGGACGAGAAAGCAAACTTTGTAACATTAGCTAGAGGACTGGTTCTTTGTCCATTCCTGTATATGGCACATTTCTTTCTAGCAATGAGAGTGGTACTCAGAGCTGAGCCCATACTACTGGCCCCTCTATCAAGATACACTGAATACTTACTGAGCTCAGTGGGCGTATTAGTTCAGGGCATGTAGCACATAGCTCATAGTAACCTAACTGGAACGTCACTGGTCTGTTAGGGAACGTCTCTGGTGGGCGTAAGGCCCCATTTTAAAGAATAATGTCAGAGTCTACTTTGAGTGTTAATGTACAGTCAAGACACTTACCTCAGTGTTTTGTATTAACCTGTTTTGTACAGTTAGTTATAAAAGGAAGCTGAGAATGAAAATGCAGTCTTGAAGAGGCTTTCTCTATATCAAAACTAGGATAGAAGGAATGAAAAAGACAAGGCAGAGTGAAAGCCCCTCTCTCTACCAACCAAACCAACTCACAGAAACAGTTGGGACCCAAAGGGTAGAAGTCAGTCATGGTTTTGCTTTTGTTTAATTACATGGGGATTCCACTGTCCAGTTTTTCTCCTGGGAAGATGTGTTAGAGCATTAACCAAGGTTTATTAAGCACTTTATGCTCCTTGAGAAAAGAGGTGATATGTAAGATATTTGTAGAATCAGGACTCAGGATATTAGTCAGCCATCAATAGGAGAAAAGCCTCTCTTCACCTGCTTTGGACCTCGCCTTGGTCTGAGGAGGATGGAAATGGGGAGCAGGGTGCACAGGGTGCCTACTCTCCCACGGTCTGAGGGCCCTGGCCTCCCGGATGGTTGTTTGATGCTCAGTATTCAGGGCATTTGGAGCCAGTCAGAGCTGGAGAGGCAACAGTGAATTGCTGCTTCCAGGAGAGAAGATGGGGTTCCCTTGATTCACGTAACTTAACTCTAGAACCTGAAATATAAGTAGTGGAAGAATCCTTCCTGTGCCAGTCTGGTTTCAAGGTTCTTCGTATGAAGAGACGGAGATTCGTCACATCCCCAGTGAGACGGTGGCTGCTCCAATGGCAGCTCTGCTGCAGGAGCCTTGGGCCAGCAGAGCAGTGGGTCGGCCTCTCCACCAAGAGCCAGGTCCAAACATCACCTGCACAAAAGCACCTGTGACAACTGCTGACAGTGTAAACCAGGAAACCAAGAGGAGGTTAAATGGGGGGAAGATAAAAGAAGACCTCAATCAATTCTCTAGTTTTTTCAAATCGGATAAGGATCCAGCAATTAGTGAAAACCAAGAAAAACCTTAGCTATATATGAGGTCCTGATTTTAATCATCTCATTTTTAATCACTGAAACCTCAGTGATACTATCTTACTGATAGAAAACAATGTATAATATGTTAATTCAGTTTCTTGAAAGACTCGAGTTTGTAGCCTACGAGTCCATCTGTCAAAAAAGGTTCCCATCTGGAGTCTGGACAAAGGCAGGAAAATGGCAGCTCGCGGTAACGTGCGCTGCGTGTAGTTAGTTGCACGGTGCTCGCTATAGGCAAGTCGATCGAAACGGCACTGAAAACCGAAGCACTCACCGACTGAGGGCGTTAGGAAAGTCATCTGTCACTATGACAGGCAGGGTCGGCACTGACGGGACGCAGCAGCGCTTCTTGCAGGATTTGTGAGACCGAGTGGGTGTAGCGGCACAGGTGGAAGGGGCCAAACTGCGTGGAAGTGCCGACCTAGTTAGTCTAAGGAACGATGCTCGGACCTTAGTTGGAGTCCGTGCAACAAACAAATTTGTCCAAATCCTGGAAAATGTTACTTAGGTCTTCTAGCTCTGCCTTGTTCCCCAGCCTGTAAGAATGTCAAGCATAAAATAAATATTTGCCAGCCCCTTTTAGTGGACTAAAGGATGAACGCATTTTTTGACTGACATGGTAGTAATTAAATGTATATATATGTGTGTGTGTGTGTTTTGTGCAGAACTATTTAAGGAAACTGGAATTTTAAAGTTACTTTTATACAAACCAACAATTATGCTGCAGATAGATATATGATTTGGTCCTATCTCTCTAGTCACTATGAATATATTTTGTATACTATCTTCATATAATAAAGTTAACTTCCAAAAACATCTGAGTTTTTTCTTCCTGATTTGCTTAGAAAAGAGAACAACAGGAGTCACAGTATGTTTCCCCAGGGATGGGGAATGGGGTTCAGAAAGATCTCTTTGAATACCAGTCACTAAGCACACGGCGAGGAAGGTAACCCGTGCACCGCTAGAGGGTGAGGGGCCTCCTCTCAACACTGCAGAATGGCTGCTCTTCACAATCCAATCCAATCAAGTCAAACTAGGCAGATTGCCCAGGAAACACTAAAATGAGTAAGACCACCATTAAAATGTACAGGCTGAGTGTTGGCTGCAGATGAAAGTGCCCTCAATTTAAGAAGGGGCAGGCTTTTCCAAACATTAATTTCCAGCTAATAAACAATTACCATAATTACAGGGTGTATGCGTGCATGCCTGCACATGGGCGTGTATTGTATTAGAGGCTGTGTGCAGGAAACCAAACAAAATAATGGTATTTGAGGCAAAGAAAGTACACCAGCTAAGTATTCTTCAATTCTGTTTTGTGGATGAAATCCTAGTAAGAGAAATAAACAACTCAGACAATCACTGTCAACGCAGACAAAGTGACCAATACACTGCCTTAGGAATTGCTCATAACCATCACCTTCCTAATACATAGGGGACTGGTTTAGAGAGATACTGTAAGGGAAAACAGACCTGCTTTCTTTGGGACAAAGGCAAAAAGTATAAATTAAAGGGATAAATGACTAATCTCAGTAAATATGTGGTTAACTAAAAGAGGGCAAGAGGCCAAAAATCTGTCTTTAAAAATATCAGTGGCTTTCATAACGTAAGAGTTAAGTCACTCATCTAGGCAAATGATTTGAAGAATGCTTGAGGAATGGGTCCCATGTCATAGTTTAGAAATTTTCTCAGGACTCTGGAAACTTAACAGTTCATTTGGGAATTGACTTTTTAAAAATTTCCTCCAGCAGAAGGATGGCCCGGTAAGGTTTATTGGAGTCCTTGGTGTTAAATATATTACCAGACTTTGGGATTTCACAGGCCAGGAAATTTTTCAGAAATATCTTGAATTCCAACATAAGGATGACTAGCTTTCTATTTTTTTGAGCTGAAGACATTTAAGGAAAAAAGCAAAACAACCCAAAAACCAAATACATGCCACTAACGTTCTATTTCTTGAGCTGAGTGTGTTTACTTTGTGATAATTCACTGAGCTATATGCTTATTTGCAAATTTGTGTATGCTATTCTTCAATAAAAGATTATCTTAAGAATCCCATTTGAAAAGGAGTATGAGCTTAATCTCAGACTAAGAAATATTAACTTTATGTGCCAGCAACTATTCTAAGTGCTTTAGAAGGAAAAAGGTCACTTAATTTTCGAAGCCACCCAATGTCACAGGTACTGTGAAGGCAGGGGGACCCATAAAAACCCAGAATTATCTTCTGGAGGGTGGGCCCCTTGCAGTACAGGCTTCCCCACTAGGTGAGTGTTCTAGGAACCCACCTGTAGCCGTGTACCAGCTGGTGGTGTTGCGAGAGGCTGCATTTGGCCTCAGTGAATTTTTTCTCTGAAGACTTTTTCAACACGTTTGCCCATTTCGTAGGTGATTTACAAGCGCACCTGCTCACACCATGCTGAGTGTTCAGCACTTTTTGACCCGAAACAGCCTGACCCCCTGTGCCCCACCCTCTCTATTCACCTGATTGTGCACCAAGTAACTTTGTTTTCCCAGATGAAAAGAGTCCTCAAAGGGAAATGTCTTGCTGATGTGGAAGAGGTGAAACAAAAAAATGGCAGAAGCAGTGAAAGGCATCAAAATCAACACGTTCAAAAACTGTTCTGAGCAGTGGGAAAAATGTCTCAATAGGTGAATTGTGTCAAATGGAGAGTACTTTGAAGGTGACTGAAGTTTGAACATGTAAGAATAAATACACAATTTTTTAATAAATAAATTCCATTTTGGGGGTGCCCCTTTGGATCAGCAAAGCCTTCACGTCAATGGGAAAACTGAATAAAGGAGACCTTCCAAATCCCACCACCACATCTACCCTCCCACAGCATCCGTGCTCACACTCTACTCTGCCTTCCCTCTGGGCCGGCCAACTCAGAACACCTCCCGGGCACCTGGCCCCTTACTCTCACCTACACACGAGCGCTGCTCTGGCAACTCGCCACCCCCACCCATGTTTCCCTTTCCCACTGAACCATCTCTTACCTTCAGAACAAAGACTGTACATCCACGCTTTCCCTGCCAGCAGCCACCTCATTTTTCCATTCCTCTTCACAGCAAAACCCCTTGAAAGAACTGGTTACACTCCTTGTTTCTATTCCCCACCCCTCAGGCACTTTAAACCTCCCTGGGACCACTGTCTGCTGTCACACTCACTGAAACTTCTCCACCAGGTTATCGGTGGCCTCCGGCCTGCTCAGCCTAACGGCCCACTGTCAGCCACAGTCCTTCTTGCCCCATCAACAACCTGACACCTTTTTACTTTGATCTCAAGACATCACACTGTTTTGGTTTTTGTCCCCCCTCCCCCAACTCACTGGTCATTGATGTCTCTCTTACTGGTTTTCTCTTCTCTGACCTTGGAACATTGCTCCAGTTACCCCAGCGCTCTGACCGTGGACCTTTTCTCGGTCTACACTAACTCCTTTCATCACCTCCACCAGTATCACCATGACTTATAAATTACACGTATGAGCTAGATCTCAGCTCCAAAGTCACGTGTATGCAAGTGCTAAACTGACACCTCTTCTGGGTGCCATGGCAGGCTGTGTGTTCCGGAAGATCTGCAACAACATCTCCCAAATCCCACATGACCTTTGACAACGTGCACTTGCCACTTCCCCGTTCAACTCCTTTTCCCCAGAATCAGAGCTGGCTTTACGACTCACCTGTAATCAACAGAATGGGGCAGAAGGGACACTACATGACTCAGAAGCCTAGACAAAAAAAAAAAAAATCATGTACCCTAGAAAGCATGGCTCAGTTGCTTGGAGTGTCATCCCATAAACCAAAAGCTTGTGGTTTCAATTCTCGCTCAAGGAACATATGTAGGTTTGGTCCTGGTTGGGGCACATACAATAGGCAACCAATTGATGTTTCTCTCCCTCCCTTCTCCTCTCTAAAACCAGTAAGAATGTCCTTGGGTGAGGATTAAAAAAAAAGCACTTTCCACACTCTTTTGGTACACTCACTCTCTGAGAGCTCCCACTAGAGAGACCCGGCGCCCATGTGCAGATGAGCCACATGAAGAGGCCATAGTAGGTGCTTCCACTGACAGCCCTCGGCTGGGCCAGCCTTCAAGGAATTCAGCTCAGGTGCTAGATCAGATGATTTCCCAGCTGAGGCCCCAAACATAATAAAATAGAGAAGCCATCCGGCTGTGCCCTGCCCAAATTGTTGACCCACAGAATCCCTAAGGATAATAAAATGCTTGTTTTTTGCCATTAAATTTGAAGTTGCTTATTACCAAACCAGAACAAATGTGTACTAAACATCTCAAACTCAACAGGCCCCAGACCAAACTCCTAATTGTCTTTCCTCACTTCCCCATCCTCCCTGCCTCCCACCCCCTCCCAACCCTTTGTTTCTACAACAGTCTCTATCAGTTCAGTATGCTCCTCCATCCTGTCAGTCGTGAACCAAAATCTTGTCATTTTGACTTCCCTCTTCCTTTCTTCCTCCACATCCAATAAATCAGGATATCCCATGGGCTCTGCACACAATCAGAATCCACTCACTTCACACCACCTCTACTGCTGTTGCCCTACCCAAATCCCCACCATCTTTCACTTGAAATAATGCAAGAGCTTCCAAACCAGAAGCCAAAGCGATCCTTTTTAAATGTCCTGTCACACTGTTCTGCTCCACATCCTGCTGCAGCTTCCCCTTTCCCTGGGAGTGAAAGATAAAATGGTCTCAAAATCATCTACAAGACACTACCCTCATTACCTCTGTCTTCATTTCTGACTCACTGGACTCTAGCCATATGGACTTCCTGCCACCCTTCAAACGCTCCTGGCACACTTCCCAACCTGGACTCTTCCCCTCTGACACCTGCACGACTGCTGGCTCGTTTGCTTCGAGTCCTTCTCAGTGAGCCTACCACAGAAGCCCTCCCACCTGAAATTCTATCACCACCACCACCACATTTCCCCCCATCCAGAGTTGCAAGATTAAACACAGGATGACCAGTTTTTAACATAACTATGTCCCATGCAATATAGGAGACATACTTACGCTAAAAAAAATTGTTTATCTAAAACTCAAACTCAACTTTGGTTTCTATATTTATATTTGCTAAATCAGGCACCCCCATCCACATCCTTTACTTTTCTTTCCGTAACCATTAGTTCCTCTTAACGTACTATATACTTTGTCTTCTTCCTGCTAGAATAAAAGTTCTGTAAAAGCAGCAATTTTTGTCTGCAGTAGCCAAAGTTGTTCAGTGGGTTCCTAGAACAATGCCTGACATATAAGCAGCACTCAATAAATATGTAATGAATGAGTGACTCTCAACCCGTCTGACGCGGCACTGAGTGGGCAAGTGGCTTACCCAAGCTCACAGAGCTCTAGGTGGTAGAGCCAACAGCTGAACTCAGGTATCTTGTTCTTGCAAGCTTGTTTCTTAACCACCACGCATACTGTTTGAAATAATTAAGGATGTGCAACTTTAAATTCTCTTTCCTCACCTCTCCTCCCACTGCATGTATGTAGAAGGATATTTTATGGATGTGTCCCTAACCGTCTACTTGCTAACGGGGGAAGGAAAAAGACCACTGGTTTCACAGAAGATGAAAACAATAAAGTATTTGTATCTCCACTTGCCAGAGTGTATCAGATGTAACACTGGCCTAACATAAACAGTATTTTTAATGTTTTCTCCTAAGAAATTCAAACCTTAAAGATCCCTAAACACCTCCTCAACTCTAGGCAGACTAGTTTCCCCTTTTCTCCATGAACCCACATTGGTCAATTTTAGTCTGTGTCTGATTCCATGGATTTTTTCCAAGATCCTTCTACATAAAACACCTTCTACACTTATTCTCTTCCTTCTTTGAATTCCTAAAAACAACTCACCAGTTCCTTCAGCTGAAAATAACCCCTCCTTCATCATTCTAGTTATTCTGCACTTATGCCTAAAGTCCCTTATCACTTTGCATTCTGTATTTTTTCAACTTTTCATTTCAAACACACAGAAAAAAAGAAAACCCATAATAAACACTGAGCACCCAGATCCAACAAATGTTATATTTTGCCACATTTTCTTTATCTATCCTTATCTTCTGAAAAATACTTCTGAAAGACCTGGGGAGGAGAGACACCCCTGACATATACAGTAAATTAAACACTGAAAAGACTAATTATGTATCATTCCCATCCGTTCACATAGTAGGTCTTCTCTCCTAAATTTCACTGTAAGCCATGTAGTATATAGACATATTTGGGCACAACAATACATTTTGTGAATAACAAGTATTCATATTTGCATGTTTAGTGCCTAGAACACGTCCCAGAAAGCATTTAATAAATTTGTGATAAATCAATAATTCTGCCACCATTTCATCCAAAGGTCAAAAATTCCTTCAAGACACACAGGAAGTAAATACCCTTTTAAATTCCTATCATTCAACAAATCATCTTTTTAAATAAACTGGTAACAACAACAACAAAAGACAAGTTTCTCTCTGTAACTCTTTATTAAAAATACTGCTGTACACATAGAGACTGAAAACAGGACTGAGGATGAATAACTCATATTGGGATCATGACAGTAGAACTTAACATACTGGTGCTTTTCAGGGAAGTTGTTGACATCCAAATCACAGAACCAAGGTCAAAAGCAAAATACATAGGTACCCTCAAAAATATTTACAATAAAGTAAATAAACTAACAGAACTTAAAATAGGTACAAAAAATCGAAATGGCCCGATGATACATGATTTCAAGAGTTGTCCTTTCTGTGCTTTTATCTATCGTAACAGGAAGGTATGGAAAGTTTATATCCTTTACTTGCCTTTTTTCAGATATTAAAATCTTCCTATTAATTGAAAAGACTTAACTTTTAGACAACCTCTTAAATGGAATTACACTATGGAAAAGAGGGCTCCCCCAAAAAACACCTAAGCAGAAATAAGAGTTCTATTGAAAACCATTCCCAGTAAAAACTGAATGAAAAATAAATATAAAACAAGGCTTAAAAAAATATGTTATTACCTGATACCAACTGTTTTCAGGCTGATGATATTTACTCATGAAAACATATCAGCTGTCTACCTTTTATATTCAAACCAAGTCCTGAGGTTACTAGGGGCTGAAGCAAACTAGCATTTATGACACAAACATTCTTAGGTTTGTGATTTGAACCTGCCTTGCAGAGGGAAGTTTGCTGGTCTATACAGAATAAGAAATTCAAGCCCTATTTTACCCCTGCCCTTCCTTAGCTTTTGTAAAACATTGGTCCACAAATTAAATTTTCAAAAAGTTCCCAGACCCCAAAACTAAAATAGATGATCCCCTTTCATTTTCAAAGAAAACAATATTGGAAAAAATCTCCAGCCCGCTTATAAATTAAGCATTTCATATTTCTTCTAGAATACAAGTAGTTCTTTTTTGTACAAAAGAATTACAATATGATTTGTCAAAAAACATATAAAAAGACAGCTGCTCTTCCTCAAATACATGAGCTAATGATAAAAGACTTTTGCATGTTAATGTCTCCAAGTTCCTGTTCCTTTTACATAAAAGAACGTCATGGTGGCAAATGTTAATTATCCTTTGAGTAGTGAACATTATGTTCTTTTAAAATCTGTCCAGATCAAATGCAATCACTGCTTTTCTTTTTCACAACTGATGCTACCACACGTGGACGCAAACGCACTCGTTACAACATGAGAAGCGTGTCTCTAGTCTTCAAAGCTTTCAGGTGAAGAGAGGTGCTTTTTCTTGATCCAAATCTCAAGGCAGAGAAAATCATTTTAAAGCTTATAAAAAGTAGACAGAGAAATATTAAAAACTTCTCTGAAAACTACAAATATGTATAATTATTAAAATTGAAGACCATAACATCAGTTGCAAGTGCTTGGAAATCTTTCCTGATCTCGTGAGTTTCCACATTTTCTTCATAGTTGCATGGTGAGCACCCAGTGCTAGTAAAACATTCAGTGCTGGGAAAGGATATAGTCTTCATTACTGTTTTTTAAGAAAATTCTATGTATTTGGCAGTCTTCGGTATCAAAGTATAAGTATTTCATTAACTAGAAATTCCATGAATACCCAAGTTTGGCGACAACTGCACGTCTAAATATTAAGAAAGGTAAGAGGAGGAAAATTCCAAACTTTTGAGATTGACTTATTCAGGAATATCCCACATAGTTATTATCAAAAGTACTATTACTTTGGGTTAAGCAGTGACTGCAAAGGCACAGCAGATTGTTATCCCTCCAGATTCAGGTTGTAATTCAGAAAGCTCTTGATGCCAGACCACTGCTGTGTTTAGTTCATCTTCTGCACAGTGTCTCTGTGTCTGTATCCAGTGTAAAGTACCATAATAAAGCTGTAGTTCAAAGAACAGAACTTTATACAAAAAAAAGCAAACTGGAAAGAAGCTAAAGCAATATACTCCTGAACTTCAGGCCTTTAACACAATATAATGCTTTCTATTTAAAAAAGACTGCATAAATGTAAATGTATCTGACTAGCAGGGAAACACCTTTTTCACCCAAGGCTCTGGTTAAATCTGGAGCAGAGCTCTACGCGCTCCTTCCGTTACTGTTTATCCAATCCTTACAGGAAGGACTTAAATCAAATAATAGGGAAATTCATATCTAACAATTCACTGGTCTTTCTCCTCGTGTGTTTTTAAAAACAAAACAACCCCCCCAAATCTCAATCTGAACTAACAGTGGGTGGCACAGAGAGCTTGCATACAATACCCTTACAAGAATTATGCGCTATACTGAACTGCTATGGAATTATTTACCTGGTCCATTACATTATAAAGGGCAACCCATCCCTGAAAGAGAAAATTCTGCAACCCTCAGTGACAAAATTGCTGCTCAACATCATTTCCCAAAAATGTCCTTGCAAATAGATTCCCTAAATAAGTATACAATGTGACAGAAGTCAAAGATCAGAAAAAAGTCTTTAAAAAATTAAAATTAGTGCAGATACAAACGGAAAAAAACAAAGCTGGAATATCATTTGCCTACCGGTGCTCCTTAATCTAAAATAAATTCTTCACAGATAGGGCCCTAATGGCAGCCACAGCTCTAGGATGACTGAAACATTCTTCCTTTCAAGCCAACAGTGTACCTGACTGAAATGCAAGCAGCTCTGTTCATCTTCTGTTTGTTTCCCAGATATGAAATGAGATGATGAAGACAGTTCAGCTGTAGTGCAATTCACTATTGGTTAAGTTCCTCAGCCATGTCCTGCGTGCTGTTAGCAAATACTACAACTGACCATTGGCAGCTGCAATCAGTTCTTGAAAAGTATTTTCAAAGCAGCGCTTTAAATCACTGTAAGTCACCACAAGTACACTCTTCTCATCTCTGGAAATGAGGCTTATTTTTTCTGGCACACCAGCATCTAACTGAAACAGATACATAAAATATGGAGTTGACAGCATATAGAAGATTATCTACTTTATCTATTTTAGGACGTTTGCAATGATGAAAAACAATTTAAAATTTTTGTCAAATCACTTCTAGAGATACATAAATATTTCATATCACTAATCAGCAGGCACATACTTTTCAGCGCAGATGCTTTCACACAAATGCTGCCCTATGTTTCTCCGTCTTTCACACTTTTTCTATTTGACGACTGCATTATATTCCATAATTTAATTATTCCCCCAACATCCCCCATTTTTTGTTTCATGAATTACAGTGCGATGAACATATTCATCTACTTAATTTTTTTCTATCGAATTACTTCCTTTGGAGATTTAAAAGTACAATGAATCAGAAAATTTGAGTAATTTTATAGCTTATACATACAAATTGCTTTCCAAAAGATATCAGACACCACTGATTTATAACTTGTATCAATTTAGCAGCAACTCCACGTCAAATAAGTGCCTTGCTGTTTTAATTTACAATTTTATTACATTACCAAATGCTTTCAAACAGTCACTGTTGTTACTTCCACTTGGGTACATGCCAGTTTACAGTCTTTACATGCTGATCTATAAGGATTCAGCAGCAGTATTTTAATAAAGTCCCTATAATGTAAATACTAATCCTTAGTCCATCAACTAACTTACCTTGTTATGGTCTTCATTTTATTTTTCTTAGTTTTCAATGTTCATTTTTCCTTCTTTTTTCATTAATTAATTCATTAAAATATACTTAAAACTAATCTGAAGACTAAAACTCTCAAATCATTTTCCAGTTAATTTCACTCATTATTTTCACCAAAATAAGCTATGTTAAATTTTGATTTTTATGTTATCAATATGGGAATTTCTCCTTTCAACTTATTAGTCTCTTTTCCAAATTTTAAAAATTGTTACACTTTCAGATTTGGGGTAGATCTTATTTACTATAGTTACTTTATAAAATGAAATAGAATTATCCTTTCTTTTTAAAAAGACTTTATTTATTTTTTAGAGAGAAGGGGAGGGAGGGAGAAAGAGAGAGAGAGAAAAACATCAATGCGTGGCTGCTTCTTGTACACCCCTCACTGGGGACTGGGCCTGCAACCCAGGCATGTGCCCTGACTGGGAATCAAACCCACTACCCCTACTTCACAATCTGGTGCACAATCCACTGTGCCACAGCAGCCACGACTCTTCAAATTTTCAATTATCCTAATATTCATTAAAAAATGTTCTCTTACCCTGGCTCACCAGCTCAATTGGTTAGAGTGTTGTCTAGATAGGGTAAGGTTGCAGATTCAATCCCAAGTCAGGGCACATACAAGAATTAACCAATGAATGCATAAATAAGTGGAATAACAAATCAATGTGTGTCTCTCTCTCTCTCTCTTGAAAATCAATCAACCAATCGATAATAAAAAAAAATTAATCTGTTATGATATCTGGCCCAAGCTTATTCCATCAGATCTATGTGTCAGTGTTTATACTAGTTAATTTATTTACTTATTTATTTATTTAATTTTTACACAGTTTTAATCACTGGTACTTTGATATTATGGATACCTTTTTAAAAAATCTGGTAGAATTCTTCTCCACTCATTGCTGAAGAAAAATGTTTTCCCACTAAGGGAAAAGGGTAAATGAATATATAAATCACACTGGATTAGTTCAATGGTATTATACATACAGTTTTATTTTGTCTTATTGTAGGTAATTGACAATACTCTCTGAAGAGTTTTAAAGTTTAAACAAGATAAAGCAGTGCTTAAAAATGAAACACCATGGTAGTTTCCCTGGAGGATTAACACACTGTATGAGGGGTGTACTCCACAAAACCTGGATTATCTACTGGAGGGTGGGCCCCTTGTACTACAGGCTTCCCCCATTAGGTGAGTTTTCTAGGAACCCATCTGTGTCAGTGTAGCAGCTGATGTTGTGAGAGGCTGCATTCAGCTTCAGTGAAAATTTTTGAAGAATCTTTCAACCTGTTTATCCATATCATGATGGGTGATTTATGAGCACACTTGCCCACACCTGAGGTGTTCAGTAGTTTTTGAACAAAAATGGCATGACCCCGTCACCCCTGCCCTTCACCTGATCTCTCTGCCAGAGACTTTTTTTGTTGTTATTGCCCGGGATGAGAAAAAGTCCTTGAAGGGAAACATTTTGCCGATGTGGAAGAGGTGAAAGAAAAAACAGCAGAAGCACTAAAAAGGCATCAAAATTGACGAGTTCAAATACTGTTTTGAGCAGTGGAGAAAACGTCTCAACAGGTGTATTGCATCAAATGGAGAGTACTTTGAAGGTGACTGAGATTTAAACATGTAGGAATAAACACACATGTTTTCACAAATAAATTCCATTTTGGGGGGGGTCCCCTCTCATATGTTAACAGTTCTAACTCCTGTGACAGCAGGTATTTTTCTCTCCTAGTACTTGTCATTTAGGGACAGTTGAGACCAGGAGACAGCAAGTGTTTTCTGTAAAGGTCCATCAGTAAATGCTTTAAATTTCAGGGCCACATATAGTCTCTGTCACATATCCCTTCTTAGTTTTTTGTTTTAACAATCCTTTATAAATGTAAAAACTATTTTAGTGTCCAGACTATGCAAAAACAGGCCATCAAATGGATCTGGTCCATGGGCCACAGTTTGTCAACCCCTGATTTAGTTATAAACCTATACAAAGGACAGGATTTACTTCTGGAGACCCATTCTAAGCTCTGTAATTCTAAGCAATCCATAAGGAAAATGGATTTCTTCTTTCCTCTGTAAATTACATTGCTTTCAGCCCTTTCAGAAACACAAAGTTTGCCTCTCAAGTACCTTATATATCTTTCACCTAATTCCCCATTTGTAAGAGCTGGGTCTACTGACATTCCTAGTACTGTGCTTTTACGATTGTAATACTTGATTAGTACACCCGTTGTCAACAGTAAATGAACTTGTAACATGCAGCACAGTCCACATGACTCAGAATGACTTAGAAGAAAGGAATTCAACATTTTAAAAATACTTAAACACAGAAAGAATTATTTTGCTGTTTTCCCACTCATTGTTTTATTTGGTGTAACAAAATAACATGTAAATAAAATACAGTATAATGGGGTTGGAGAGGCAGTCATTTTGTGACATTACCATAATAAAAAGATTCATAATGAAAAATGTTATACATTCAGGTGTTTAAAAAATCCTGCTCTAAAAATTACGTAGAGGCATCTAAAATTTAATAAAATGTCTTGTAGACTATGGTAGAGTACATTTAATTTCTTAAGTCTCTCAGTATTAGTAGGAAATGCAACTGTACAAATTATAGACAGCATTATGTCTTAAAAATCCAGATACAAATTACCTTGTTAAGACAAGAAATGATATGACTGAGGTCAATCCAAGGAGCACCTGCTTCCGTCACTTGATGAAAAAGATGATCCCTAAAGAGTTTCAACAGATAACGGTCTCCAGTCTCTGACCAGGTAGGATCCTTCTGAAACCTAGAGAAGGTAATACTTTACCTCAATAACTCATGCTATATACCACATGGCTGTACGTTTATTCTTCAGACTCAAAACTAGCTTTATTTTCTCCAATAAATAAAGGGGTTCTGTGTAGTTCTTTTTAATCCTCCAAAAGTTATAGGAAGGCTAAAGTATTTTTTCATACTTTATGGTCATATTGCCCAGACTTACATTTTAAAAATAATCTCATTTAACATGCAAGTGTATGAATACCTGCTTCCAATTATCAAGGGTCATCACCCCATACACACCCCCATTTTAGAATCACTTCCTTATTTAAGCTACTACCATTAGATAAAATGGGGAAGAAAGAAATGGGTTTAGATATCCTTAGGTTATAAAAGATACTTTAGGTAAGAATTTGGTTAAAGAGGTTTATCTTCTCCCCCCCACCCCTGCCCTCAGGTTACCGAGCAGAGCTAGCGAGGCATGTGCTTTCTGGTTTCCTAGTCTCACAGGATGAGGTGAAAGTGTGCTGCAAAAAAATTAAGAACTGACCCGATTGCCAGATTTGATTTCAGAGACCTTTGAAACTCATGGTCTAGTAGGGAAAACAGACATTCCAATAACCAAAGAAAGTTGTAACTGCATCTAAATAATTTGATTAAGAAAAAGAGATATAGAACAGACAGAAACAATATTGCAAAGGACACAGCATGGAGCACTTAAGAAACATAAAGAAAGGTCAGTGTGGTTGAATGGGGATGGATGAGAAAAGACTTAGAGAAAAAAGGAGTACAAAGAGAGCATTAGAGAGTAAGGGCAAGGAGGAGAAAATTAAAAGGAAAAAAAGGCAGGTCTAAAGCAAGAATAAGGAAGAGGTCAGACTATGCAGCCTTGGTCATGCTAAAACATTAGTTTGCATTCTAAGAACAAGGGGGGAGCCCACCACATCGTTTAACACACTTACACGTGTGCTTCACAAACATCATTCCAGGGACTTCCAATTAAAATTGATTCAACACCCATTTACCTCTGTTCCCTTTCAAACCCTCACCAAATCAACAATAACTATCTTTAAAAGGGTATAAACACACAAGGACAAAGGGATCATAAGCAACAATAGACAAAAAAAAAAAAAAAAAAAAAAAAAAAAAAAAAAAAAAAAAAAAAAAAAAAAAAAAAAAAAAAAAAAAAAAAAAAAAAAAAAAAAAAAAAAAAAAAAAAAAAAAAAAAAAAAAAAAAAAAAACTCTCACAGAAATTTGGAAGTTAGAAAGCAGACAGGTATGACTTAGCAGAACTGAACAAAACCGAACTCGATCACAAGAAGCCAGCCAGAACAGTGAGGCTCGGGGACTCATGTCATTAGGTATCACTAAAAATGTCAGTGTGAACTGAGGCTGGAAACAGCAGAGTGATAAAAGGTCCCATACACAGCAGACGAATAGCTCATTTTTCATCTCTGCCCCCACCAGAAATCTTCCTAAACAGGGCAAAGAAAAGAATCTCCAGCCTCCGATATGCCAGCAACGGCAGGAGCTGAGGAGCTGAGGAGCAGTGGGGGAGACTATTCGACCTACACTTTTCCCCTCCCTAGCTTCCCAAAGCTTGGCTTATGGGGTTTATACTACAGACAGAAGGTTGGAAGATTCTTTTCTGGAGCTGCTGACCTGCCCAGTAGAAATACTGACATTTGGGAGTCTACCAAAAACAAATAAAAATCATACCTAACAGCATCACACTGTTTTATCACACACTCTGCTTGTGTCACAATTTCTTCCCGCACAAGGAGCTTCCCATTAGCTTTTTAGGGCCTCATTTTTAATACAAATGGACAGTCAAGCATCAGAAATGCTTTGGGGGGAAAAAAACAAAACAAATTCTTGTTTCCTATGAAATACTGAAGGAAATAGAACAAAACTTAAAACCAAAAATCTCTGACAGCCTTGGTGAGAGCAGAAAGTTCTTGAAAATTAGAAATGATAGCAGAAATTTAAAAATTCAAGGATTAGAAAAACACTTAATTTTAGACAAAATAAGTTGAGATAATTGCCTAGCAAGCAGAACAAAAAGATACGATACAAAAAATAGAAGAGAATATTAGAAAATCAGTTACAAAGTCTAACATCTGAACAATAGGAATTCCAGAAAGAGAAGAAGTTACACACACCAAGGCACGTCTATATGAATTCATGAACATCAGTGATAAAGACCCTAAAAACATGGGGGGAGAGGAAGGATGTGGAAAGAAAATGGCTTTAAATCTGTCTGGAAGTTAAAAGTCAATGGATCAATACCTCGAATTCTGAATAAAACTATCATTACTACTAGTCAGCTATGTACTACTAGAAGTATTAGGTAACACAATCGCTCAACAGGAACTGAAGTTATAGAATTTAAAAAGGAGGAAATATAACTAAGAATATTTGAATATATGACTATATACCAGGAAACCCAAGAGAATCTGTAAGGTAACAGGGTATGAAATTTATAGAAATCTGTAATTTTCATGTACATTGATAAACAGTCTAGAAGACAGAATGAAGGAAAAACTCCCATTTATAATAGCAACAAGAAAAAATACCTAAGAGTAAGCTTGGTGTGCTATAACTATATAAAGAACAACTTAAACACTGAAGAAAGCAGAAGTCAGCCAATACAGTGACATGACACTACCTTGGTTAAGAGAACTTGACATATAAAAACACAGATACTCCTTAAACTTATTAATAAACCTGACATATCATCCTCTCAATAAAAATACCATCAGGTTTACTGATTCTTTTATAAAGTAAAACAAGCTGATTATACAATTTATACAGAACACTAAGCAGTTTTAGGAAAACAGCAAAACCAACACAAAATAAAATGGACATAAGAAAGAATACTACTACTTTTTAAAATGTCAAAAATTAAAACAATGTGAAAGATACTGCCTTAAACCATTGAAGGAAAGCTAGGCTATTCAATAAGAGAGCTTTTGGATCACTGGGTAGTCTTCTGAGACTCACACCTTACATCCTGCATCCCAAATATATATAAAAATTTTAATATGAAAAAAAAAAACAAGCAGAGTCAAAAGAAAAATGAAACACCTAAAAGAAAAAAAATCACAATGGGTCTCTCTAGCTCCTATACTAAAAAAAAGACAATCCAACAGAAAATGAAAATGAGCAAAGGAAATGAACTGACACAGAAGAACACAAATGAATCAAAAACTTATATAAAAGACAGGCAACATGCCCATTAAGAATAAAAACAAAATAAAACTGCTCCTATCAGGTTGGCAGAAATCTACAAGCTTACAAAAAGTATTGTTGGTGAAAGACCCTCATGCATTATAAACCCTTTTGTGATAACAAATTACAGTGACATTCCCACTAACCTAACAATCACCACTGGGCCTATGTTCATGCTCACAACATGAAGGAGAGCCAGTCCATGCGGCACTGTTTATACCAGCAAAGACGGAAAACCACCCAAATGCCCATCAATAGGAACTGGAGAAATATTGCATCCATAAGATGGACTATTAAATAGCCATAAATTATGACAAAGAATAGCACATTTGGTTAACAGCACAGACTCTGAAACCATAATGCCTGGATTCAAAACTGGCTCGTATACTTACTAAATTATGTGAGCCTGGACAGGTATTCACCTTTCTATGCCTCAATTCTCTGTTAAATGGGAACACTAACAGTACCTGCGTCACAGGGTCGTTATGAGGGTTATGTTAGGTCATTTTTGTAAACCCCTGACAACAGTGCTTGGGGTACACTAAATATATTTGAACAAAATGACTTCTAAAATATATTATTATGAGAAAAGAAGCAATATACAAAAAAGCAATTGTATGGTTTACAATCTATATATATTGATGACTGACAGGTGCAGGTGGGAGTCTGGGTGGGGGGAGTGAGAAGACATAGTAAAACCCTAGGAAATATGTACAAGAAACTAATAAAGGTTCGTGGGAGAAATTGGGGAGATTGGGTATATCAGGTATAAAATGAGACATTTTATTATTTTTACTGCAAACCCTTTTCTACTTAAAAAAAAAGTGCCCATATATAATCTATTCAAAAGACTTAATTAACAAAAAAGAATTTTCTGAGGACAATCTAGAATTTTATACTCAATAAAGTATGAAAGTAGAATAAAGATATTTTCAAACTCGCAACAACTCAAAAAACTCACCTTTCTCGGGAAGCTACAGGAGGATGTGCTACATTAAATCAAAAAAGAATAAACCAAGGAAAAGAGCAAGAAGCAGGATATCCAACATAAAGGGAGAGACAATGAAAACTCCCAGGATAAAAGTGAAGGGAAGCTCCAGTTTCTAAAGTGTGAATGTGAGCAGGCTTAAAGCGCAACCAGCCCAGATAGGAACAGGACAGAGGCTCCAAGGGCAAATTCTCTAAGGGGGAGAAAACAAAGGAATTGGTAGGTTACCTAATTCTGACCATATGGAAAGGTGTTTTATAACTCTGGCAGAGAGTTTGGAATGGACTGGCAGTAAACAGTTCTTCATTTGCTTAGTAGTTTTCTATGTAAGATACTCATTAATGTCATGAAAACAAAAATTGAGAAAAAAAACACAAAAGAAAAAGTTATGATTTATTATATGGTGCAGCTATTTAGATTTATCTTATTATAATAACATTAACACTGAATAAAGATTTAACTCAACATTTATGGGAGTGTGTGTTTTCAGTTATGGGAAGGAGTGCGACAGATAAAGCATCTTTCACAGGACAAAATCATTAGCTGAGTTGAATGGTGAACAAAAGCAAGAGAAAGTACTATAGGAATCCATTTAAAAATAAAGAGATAAATGCCAAGAGAAACATAAAAGTACCTAAAAAACAGTTCAGCATATAGTCATGTTCTCTTCATTTAGAAAAATTATTAGGGAAAATACTAATTGAGTCTTTTAATTTTAAAGAAAGATAAGTGGACTTGAAGTCTGTGGTCAAAAACATCCCTCGAGCTATGACATTTCTCTCTCTCCATGATGGAGGTGACACTCTGAACTGCAGCTGACACTAGTCACAACAGCTCCGACACTGCTCTTGTCTTTGACAGTTACACAGTTCAAACATTAGTTCTGCTTCTTTCTTGAACAAATGATTAACTTACAAATGAGGCAGAACTACATGACAAATAATTTAAGATGGTGATGCCTTTCCACTGTCACCGATATGACAGCTATAAATAATGCGCTTTAACAGAAGATAAGAGAGACAGAACAATGAGAGATTTTTGAAATCTCTAGTCTGAACAGGTAAACTGAATTGACCAGGGTTCAAAAAGGAGCCAGGGTAAAAGTAGTACCGATCATCACAAAATGTTCACTCATGTGCAAACCACACTGGAGACCTAACACAGTGTATTTTTTTATGTACATATGTGTGCGAAACCCTTAAGGACAACCATGCCTAGGCTGCAACTAAAAGACAGTACCCTACTGACTAACAATAGGCTTAAGATCACTTCACATGAGCATTTTTCTCTTTTTCCAAATAAAACCAGTAAGGATAAGGTATACTCATTTTTATTATGCAAAATCATGCCCTTGATTGAAAAAGTGTTGTAAAATACTTTAAATCCTTACTCCGGCCTCTCATTGATTGTTCCCAATTTTGCTAGAAGCCTAAACAGTCTTCCATTTTGAACTTCCTATAAAACATTTTAAAAAGAGACAGAATATTAATGTTCCAGCTAACTGAATATAAAAGCAAAAGTTTACAAAAACTGGTATCTTGCACCAACATAACCTTTAAGCAACGGATCCTGATATTCCAACCTTTTGGTTATACTTCTAAACACAATGTGTCCGCATCACTCAGCAGTAATACTCAAGATTATGCAGCTGGCCATTTTTAAAAATTGTTAATGTAATTCACATTAAATAAAAAATCAAGATTTTGTCACATCACTGTAGCAAGGCCATGAACAAAAAGAACAAATGCCACATAAAAAATTAAAATATTAAGCATTAAGTTAGGGCAAAAATATCTGCAAACCATCTGAGCCAACTATGCACTACATTCTGTGTAATAATTACTATGCTTTATATTTATTTGTACACACAGATGCAAGCCTGTATACAAGCTCTTAAATGCACTCTTTACCTTGGCAAGGTCCTCCTCTATGACATCATTTCTCATTTGAGCAGCATCCAATTGAGTATAAAATCGAGCACCAATCATGGGCATGATGTCATTGACACTTCGCATCCTGTTTTGGTCAGTCAACAGGTATCTACCCAACATACAGAAGAATCACTTGAAAGCCAAACATGCAATCAGAAAAACAACACAGCTCACAAGCACGTGGCTACCAGTGCTGTTATATCAGTGTGCACAATTCTGAAAACATTCTTTCATGCAAGTTCACTTGTACGCTTAATAATTATATTTCTTTTCTCTGGAAAAATCTTAAGAGCCAATGGAGAAAACTGTAAATGTGTCTCTTTCTCTACATTTTTACTATTATGAAAATGAGAAAGGAAAATTGAATAGGGTTACACTTACCATTTCCATTCTCAAACCCCTCTTTATAATAGTGAGATGAAAAGATTGTTACACACTTTTTTGGAGAAGTGAAATAGGGGGTGGTTGTAGGTGGGGAAATTTTTCCATTGTTCCTCAAAAATAATTTTTGAAACTAAAACTGGGTCTTCAATTTTGATAAATCAAATGAGCCGCAGCTTTTTAGGAAGGTGTCCTCAGGTCTGCGACTTCATTTACCAGCTGTCACGGTATACTTATTTCTGAGAAATCTTCATGCACTAACACACATCAGAAGAGACCAATTAAATTTCCTCTTTTGTTACAATTAAGGCAGAAAACAATTACATGTTTCAAAGAGCTACCTTCTAGAGTACAATAATATTAATCACATATTTTTGCTCATTCTCATAGGTGAGCTATTTTCTAACCATTCTCATTAAAGCAGCCTCCCATTCTTTCACTTTCTGCTTACACTTGTCTTACTTTCTCCATAGGACTTATCATTATCTGCAAACATCTTACTTGTTCACATGTTCATTAACTCCTCCCCATTAGGGTGGAAGCTCCAGGAGATGGGAATTTTGTGCATCTGTTCAAAGCATCTTCAGCATCTGGCATATAGCACACATTCTTTCGTTGAATAAATAAATAGTTATATTCATGTGGATAATCTACATCTTAGCTATTCATCTGTAATTTTACATCTAATTACTCATACTTGAAGTTTTACAAACTATGTGACTTTGGCAAGTTACCATTCTATGCCTCAATTTTGCTATCTTTAACATGGAGCTAAGAATGGTACTTAATTTACAGGGTTACTCAGTGGGAGAATTAAGTGAATCAATTCATATCAATCAGTTCAAAAGTGCCTGACACATAGTTTACTGCCCTATAAATTTTAGTTATTGATTAGTATTGTATTAAAATGACTTTTTTGTTTATTCACTTTTAATTAAGGAAAATTTCAATCATTTGTACAAGAAAATTATACACTGAATTTCCATGTACCCATCACCCAATTTCAATAATTATTAATGTATGGCCAACTTTGTTACATTTATATCCTTTACTCTCTCTTTTTAACAAGGAAACTTTGGAGATTGTAACTTGAGATTACAGACATCCTAGTTGCAAACTAAAGCTAAGAATCACTGTTGTGATAATATATGAAACAAACATTTTCACTTATAGGAAAAATCATGTTATTTGATTATAAACAGGAACCAGGTACCACTGGCTTCAAGTGCTCTGTCACAAACAGGACACTTATACGAATGTAACAAAGCACAGGTGGGCAGCCCCATCCTCCATCCCTCAATTCCATACCCCAAGGCTAGTCCAAAAAGAAAAAGGATCATCCAGGGCCACGAGAAAAATCAGAAGGAACAGCTGGAAACTAAAGAAAGAGTAAAAAGGATCAATAAGCTCTAATTGCTTCTAGAACACAACAGGAAGATAAATCTCAAAAGAGACTTCCTAGCATCTGTTCTCTAGAATAACTTATAAGGGTTGCCCGCCCTCTGGAATTCCCGAGAGTTAGAGGTATCTTAAACAGGAAGAAGTCTTTCTGTTGTGACAGGAGTCCAGTGGGTTTCTCTTAAGCCCAATTCATTTAACCTTGCACACAAGGATTCCTTGGAGTCTAACAATACTGGAGTGGAAAAGCAGAGACTGTTACATATATGCTACCTGGAATGGCCCTAGTACATCATGAATTGCCCCTGAGGCTTATTTGTGACAGCTTTCACGAAGACACTGACTATTCTCTTGAGCAGCACTAACAGAACTTTCTGAGATAATGAAATGTTCTACATCTACACTGTCCAGTATCAGCCAGGAGCTACGTGTGACTCCTGATCTCTTGAAAAGTGGTTAGTACAACCAAAGAATTTAATTTTAAATTTTATTTCATTTTAATTAGTTTAAACTTAAGAGGTCATACGTAGCTAGTACGTACTAATGCAGCTTTAGAGGGTGCCCTTTGGCAAATGTTTAAAACATCAGTAACTGCTTTAAACACAACAGTGGTTTATAAATGTATTCCAAGAAATATATACTTGGCAATAAAAATAAATTACAAGTTGCTTAATTGTGTTTTGCCTGATTTTAAATAGTGGAAATTAAAATAAACACAATCACTGTGAAAAGGTCCTTATGAAAAAGCTGTCTTATCTCATAAGATCATGATACACAAAGAATCATATATGAAAACTTACAAAATCAGATTCTTCAGGTCAGAGGAGTAGTTGATTGTCACCAGCTCCATGGCTTTCTGTAAATTCTCTCGCTGAATTCCTGCCAAAGAGTTGCAAGCCAAAGCCAACACAACTTTTCCTAATGATATCAGATCTGCTTGCTGACATAAAAGAATAAACACAACTTTTAATTTTTATTTTATAGGTACAAATTTAATACACTGACACTAGTGACTGCATGGAAAAAGCACTTGTACAAAGATGCTGCAGAGCGCAGCACAGGGGTCTCTAATATTGGTGCTCATCCGAATTAGCTGGGAGCTTCTCAAAAAGAATTTTTGAGGCTCTTCCCCAGAGATTGTCACTCAGTAGGTCTGGGAATAGGCCCAATATTTTTAAAGCACCCAGGTAATTCTGATGAAGGTAGTTCTAGGACTATACTTTAAGAAACATTACTCTAAATAAACTTCACATGACAACTACAGAACTGATGCTCTAAATGTTAAAAAAAATGTATTTAAATAGAGCTGTAATACTCTTTTACCATTACAAGAAATTTAAGGCTGCTTACCATATACACTTGTTTTACTATAATCACTACAATTTATAATATGCACTTTTTCATTTTCCATGATGCCTAAAATATAGTGGGCATTTGAAGATTTGGAGAAAAGTTATTCCGTTACTCCAAACACAACATCAGCCAACACCTGATTCAAGTATGTTCTCCAGAACATCAAAAATGCTGCCAACTCAGTTACATCCCATCTGCCAATGTTCTAAACAGACAATTGTACTCCCACTATAATAGGTCTTTGAGTTCTGTAACCACCTGCTTTTTTCTTTTTTTAAACATCTACCAGTCTGCGGCCTTCCTTTTAAAAGGATTTTCAAAAGACGGCAGGTTGAACTGAGGCAAGCTCTCCATTACCTACTACTACATTATGACTCCAGGAAACAAAAGGGTGACCCGACCCCACATGGCCCTGCTCGGGAGAATGGAGCAGCTCAGAGTTAAATGAAATCATCTGAAGTCATTTCTACAGAACACTTCTGTAAATCTTTAAAATCTAAGCTCTCATCTGAATTACGGAATGCTAGTTTAGTGTAAGGAGTTTTCAAACCTAGCTATTTATTAAAATCATCTGAGGAGCTTAAAAACAAAAATCACCCAGTGGCCATCCCATGTAAGTTCTGGTGTTATTAGTCTGGGGTAAGATCTAGGTATTACTATTTTTCAAAGCTTCCACAAGAGATTCTGATATGCAGTGAGCGTTGAAACCCACTGGTTTTGTGGAATGTTTATAATGGTATATTTGCAACATCAGGGGAATATTTCAAGGCAATCACTAACGAAACTTTAGCACTATATAGCTATCCTTAACACATTCTACCCAAATAATAAACGGTAAGAGAAAGTCAATGTCCATTACTAAAATAGCATGAAAAAGTTCAAATTTAAAAATTTATCCCAAACTAGCATTTGTGAATCTGACACTGTTAACCTAAGATCCCATAACCAGTAGAAACATTGATTAGAAAAACAAGCTTCTGTGAATCCAGCAGGGCAAGAGATACCAAGAATTCATATCAGAGAAACTATTTAAAACTTCATTAGAGGTACAGAGTTAGGAGCCAGAGGCAGAAGGGAAGGTGGTATGGAAAAGGTCACTGCTGCCACAGTTTCTCTCTCTGGAGGGCACTGCAGTGACTAAACTCAAGGACTCCCTTTAGTCATTCTCAAGATCAAGTAAACATTCCAAGTTACATTAATGAAATCATAAATCAATGCATGTAAACTCCAAGTGGAAATTGCTCTAGGTGTTGCAATCCAATGTCATCAGCAAACCAAACTGAGGGTTATTATTTATCAAGTATGTGAGCGGCATGTACCAACACACCGCCTCCCCACCCTTAAAACAGAAGAATTTTCAGGTTAGCTGCACCCTGAATTGATGCTGTAAGTGAACCTCCCACTCAGAATATCCCATTAGTCCCTGCCACAAGACAGGGAAACCAAAGTCCAAGAACAATGAAGGATTGATGGATTTAAAGAAGAGCAGCACTTCCCCTGAGTACTTCCTACCACCCTTCTAAAGCTGATTCAAGGTGGGAGTACCCACTTCAGAAATAAAATGTATGTGTCACGTAATCCAGATTAAATTAGAACTATTTCTTTTTTAAACAAAAGAGGTTAACCAAGTCCTGCTTAATTAAGAGCATCTAACATCATAAGAACTTCAGTAGCTCTCCTTTCCTTATTTCCCAGCTAAATATTGGGTTGGCCAGAAAGTCCACCACGTTTTTTCTGTACGATGACTCCAGTAGTGCTTACTTGTCTCTAACCTTATTCAAAACAATTTTGTTAGACTGTATTGTGACAGCTGTCTTATCAGTGTGAGTTTAAAAAACTTATCAAAATTTTTGTGCAGCCATTTTAATACTGAAGATGGAAGACGATATACAACATTTTTGGCATATTATGCTTTATTATTTCAAGAAAGGAAAAAGGCAGCTGAAACGCAAAGATTTGTGCAGTGTGTGGAGAAGGTGCTGTGACTGATCAAACATGTCAAAAGTAGTTTGCAATTTCTTGGCGCTACCAACATTTTGACCAAGTAATTCCTTGCTGTGGGGCTGTCTTATGCACTAGAAGATGTTTCGCAGCACCTCTGGCCTCTACCCACTAGAAGCCAACAGCAGGAGACAGCCGATATACTCAAAATATGCAAATCAATAAAGTTATTGGTGAAAATGAAAAATGTGTCTTATTTTATAGAAAAAAATAATGGAATTTTTGGCTAACCCAATAATTTTCCAGTTGTTATTTTGCTTCTTACTTCCATCTGATCCCCCCTTCCCCATTTGTTGAATTCTGGACATTTTTCCCCCCAATTCATTTTCAGTTTCTTCTTGATTCTTGATTTCTTGATTTTTCTGATTCTATCTATGGCTCTATTTATATCTATCTCTACTCACGTTTCTGAAACAGACTATGAAAAATAATTACAAGAAACAATGTACTCCTTTCTCATGTGCCCTCTTCTCTATAAAATCACAATTCCCTGTTTGGGACTATCCTTAATTGTCTCCTTTACTTTACCATAAACTATATGAAAAATCTTCTACACATATATACCCACTCTCCAAAAAATAAAGAAATATACTTTACTACTGAAAAAAAGGGGGAGGTGACAACAGCTTGAAAGTGGCCTGAGTTTATGAATGATGGTAACTGCTAACTTACCCAGTCAGTTGCCCCAAATGCCCACCTAAAAGTTCTTTGTTTGGAACTCTGGGATTACTTTTTCTTATGAAAAATTGTTTTTCAAGGTCAATCTGACAATCCATACATAAATGAAATAATGTACGCTTGCAAAGAAAAAAATGTTAAGTAATACAGTGTGACACAGAGGAAAATCAAACTAGTCTTAGTTTATATTAGTAATTAAAATAAAAAGGGAATTCTATTCAGAATGAAGAAGAATAAGAATACGTAAGGCTATTTTTTAACGCAGACATGGGGTTTCCAGATCCTTGCAATAGAGGTTGATGGCACTGGTTCAAAATAATGTCTAATTTCTCTTCAAAAATTTAATATTACTTTCCTACATATATGAAAATCACTACTATTATTAACAGTCAATAATCAGTCACTTTAAGGAGCACAATGATAATGAGGAAAAATTTTCAGAGCCTATTAGTCAATACATATCAGACAAAAATTAATAAGCAAAAGTAGGTAAGAAACAACCACCCTAGATTTAAAAAAAAGAGGGAGGAAATTTCCTTAGACAGAAGGAAGCTCTTGCCACTAGGGGAGAGGTAGCCACAGTCTTGCATGTAGAGGCCACTGGGTGATGCTACCAACCAGGCCAGCTTGGCTGCCACTGAGGTTGGGTGGGCACAAGCAGAAAGGAAGGAGATGTGAAAAGTCTGCACACAACTAACTGAATGTGCTGGGCAGTTCTAAGTCTCCGAGACTGCACTGCCGGTGGTGAGAGAGGTTCGCACATGAATTGGAATACTAAACCCTACTTAGACTACTCTCAGTCTGTTCCTTTTTGTTCAGAAATTTTGTCTTACAATAAAGTGAACTAAAATCTTCTTTCAAGATTTAAACAAAAGAACTTGAAATGAGAACAATGGGAAGATAAGGTGTTCTTTTCCTTGTTTTTCCATGTAACAAGAAGAGATTCTGCTTCATATCAAATCTCTGTGAGTTAACAAATGTTCAGAAACACAAAAAATGCCTTACACAAAGAGAACACTGCGTTAAAACGACAGCTGCACTGCCTCCCAAATATGTACTGTAATACAAACGGGATGACCTGAAACACACTTTGAACAACCACAGCACTTGCACAGGGCAATCAAGACAAAAGCAGCTACACTTCACACTCCTTGTAGATACACGTTCTTATTCTGCATCCTGGATTATTCGAGAAATAAGAAATAAATAGCTAAGGACATAACAAGACCTAAAGGCACACTATTATTATGAAATCAGACTATAACCAAATTCTGATAATGTACAAGGAGTGATGGGCTTTGATTAAGAAAAAAAATTACTTAAAAAAAACAGCAATACAACACTATTCCTCTGAAAATATTTCTGAAATTTTCAGATTGGTAGTGGGACAACTGTTCTAAAAGTAAAATCTCACTTATTGTATTCTTTCAGCTGACCAATTAATCTATTTTAACCTCTGCCAAGGACAAATTTCCTAATCACATAAATACATTTTCATTTGAACAGCTAGAGTGTCCGACACTTTCATTAATTCTGTATATTCCAACCTATAAGGTCTCTACGCTAAATGCATCACAAGGATTGAGAAATACCCATTCAAAGTATGCACAAAGACCACCCATAATAAACTGAAATCTATACTTAAAACCCTGAAGCACTTTAAAATAAACAAAACTTGTCTTTAAAAAAAAAAACAAAAAACAAGCCTTAAGTTAATTAAGTAAGTGTTCCTTTTAATTCTTACTCACCTGGTACTGAGCCATTAATGCCAATGGATTATTATTCTGACTGTTATCAAATGTTAAAACATCAAATACTCCAACACAGTTTACTCGCAACCTTTAAAGATCAGAGAATTTAAAAAATAATTAAAACGAAATTAATAAAATTACATACTAGTGGAAATTTACCACTTCCTGTAATATTTGGAAGGGTCTCAAAATATTATTTCCTCTAACCTTCTGTCCTCCCCCCATATAACCTCTACCAATCACCATTTCAGAGGTGAGAAATATGAAGTGGTAGACCTAAGGCTATAAAAGCCAGCAACTAATAAAGCCAGAACTGTAACTCATATCTCTGACTACCAGCCCAGGGGTCTTTCCACTGTACCAAGCTGCTTCATTTATATAAAGAGAACTAGTTATCTTCCTAACACTTGCTGAACAGGTACTAGTCAACACTGGAGGCATTTTACATGTATTAACTTATTCAATCCTATCAATATTCTTAATGAGACAAGTGTCTTATAAGTGTGGAAAATGGAGAGAATAGTACATGCCTGATAAGGTTACTGAACACACAGAAGTTAAGTAACTTGATCAGGGTTGTAAAGTCAGTAACTAACAGAGCCAGGACATGAACCCAGGTTACACTGGGGTCATGCTACACTGCCCAAGACAAGTCTCAAAATTACAATTCAGACTAAACTCTGCCAAAGTCAGGATCTGTGTGTTTGACTCTATCAGTAGTTCTTAAAGCACAGGGCCCAGTCAGCAGCAACAGGACACCTATGTAACTTGTTGGAAACGCAAACTCTCAGGCGCTACTCCAGATTTATCCAGTGAGAACTCTAGGGCTGGGGCCCAATGAGGTGTGCTAAATAAGCTCCCCCTGGATAGTTCTCATTCATAATGAAATCTGAGAACCACGGCTGTACACTGTATCTCCCCGAAATCCTAACCATACATACCTCCAAACCCTTACAAGACTCTTGATTAATAACCAGGCATTTTATTAAGAATTCAACATTTTTTAAAAAATTTACAAATGAACTCAAAGTCAGCAGTTCTTCTGGATGGAATATATGAAGAGGTAAAATTAAAACAAAACATCATGCTTTGTTTAAAATATGTCATAGGTTAAATGTTCAATAAAGAAGCCAAAACTCAAAAAGCTAGTACCTTGTTTTGCCAGTTATCAGAATCTTTGTTGGGTCCATAACTCGACACGCCAAACCTGCCGTATGAATGGTACGCAAAGCAGAGCTCAACTGGACAATATATGCCCAAATAAGAGATTCTGGCAGTAGTCCAGCATGCTGTCTGGGCAATGGTCCATCATGTTGACCTATAAAGCAAATAATAATTTTTAAAAATCTTAATTTAAGTAATCAACTAAAACACTAAAACCAAAATTAACAAAATTTATCTATATTCATGGCATAATTTGTCAATATACATATATGTATGTAGGTAAAATTTAAGTTTAGCCTATAAGAACTTAACGGACAAACCCAGAATTCCCCAGTTTGAGATTATACCTCTGCATTGTTAGCAGCAGCAGCGCTCTCACTGAACTGCTCCTTTCTGGACCACTGTAACTGACTAAACAAAAACTGTTTAAAGAACTTACATTTAATTATGAACCAAATAAATGCAAATTCTGATTAAAAAACAGGAACTGTAGAGAATGTTATTTTACTTAAAATATGGATATTCCTAGAATATATTATTGTCCAAGCATGTGAGACCCGTTCATTCTATGGTTTGAGGGAAATAAAAGTCTCTACCATCATTTATGTTGAAAGTTTTCTTGTTCTTCTTGTACTGCTCAGCCTCCTCTATTACAGCCATGTCAGTTAGATATGACAATGTCCAATTCACAAAACATTAATGTAAAACCCTGAATGTCACTTATGTATAAAGATAAAATACAAAAAAAAAAGATCTGGTCTACCATGAAAAGTAATCATTTTTATTCTATTGATTCTTTTATTTTTTAAGATTTTATTTATTTTTAGAAAGAGGGCAAAGGAAGGAGAAAGAGAGGGAGAGAAACATCAATGTGTGGTTGCCTCGCATGTGCCCTCCCACTGGGAACCTGGCCTGCAACCCAGACATGTGCCCTGGGAATTGAACTGGTGACCCTTTGGTTCACAGGCCAGCACTCAATCCACTGAGCCACACCAGCCAGGGATCTATCGATTCTTAAAATTGCTTCCTGATACTATTTTCTGGGTCATTGTTAATCCTAAAACCAGTAGAAAAGAAACCATATAAATTTAATCCAGATTTCCTAAATATAGTTGTCCCCCCTTATCCACAGTTTCATCTTCCATGGTTTCAGTTAACAGATACTGACCACAGTCAGAAAATATTAAATGTCCCCAACCATCAACATCATCTGCTCTTGACATCCAGCCACTGACATCATCATGGCTCAATGATCCAGGATCTATGGAAGCAGAGGGTTTTCCTTCTGATGTACCATCAAGAAGGTCAATAGTAGCCTAACACTACATCACAATGCTTACCTATGTAATTCACCTCACTTCATCTCATCACATTGGCATTTTATCATCTCACATCATCATAAGAAGGGTTAAGTACAATAATACGTTTTGAGAGAGAGATCACATTCGTATAACTTTTATGACAGTATATTTTTATACAAATGTTCTATTCTATCATTGGTTACTATTGTTAATCTCTTAGTGTGCCTAATTTATGAATTTAACTTTATCAGTACTACTCCCAGTTTCAGCATCCACTGGGAGTCTTGGAACGTATCCTCTGTGGATAAAGGGGAACTACTGTGTTTCAGGGAATATAACCTTATAAATTCAAATGTTCATATGGATGTGAACAAACCTTTTGTGAATCGGTTCTGAAAACACAGTTAAATGATTAAGTGTGGAGATAATAAATAGCAAATAGGTACTTAAACCTTGGCCAAAGAATTTATGTGTACAACCCATGGACACGAACTAAGGGGAGAGGGATGCTGGAGGGTTGGAGGGTGCAGGGAGGAGGGGGATAAAGGGGATAAAAAAAGAAAGGGAAAGGAAAAGAAAGGTACTTAAGGCTTGGTATAAAATTTTCAGGAAAAAAGCAAATACAAAATTCAAAAATTGCTATCCCTGAATTTAGACAGAACTAAAGATAATAAAATCAGGAAAACAGTCTTAGATGATTCAAAAAGTGGCTCTACTGATAAATACCAAGACAACATTAAAGACCACAACAAAGAATTTAAATAAAACTATGTAATAAATGTGGTAATAAGGAAAAGGAATATTTATCAAAAAACAATGCTTACTGTGTGCCAGATTGTGTCTAGTTAATTTACCCACATTTTCTTACTTTGAACCTCTTATCACAACTCTTATAAGTTACGGTATTACTATCATACCTCTTTTCTAAATTAGCATATTTCCTGAAATATGCAATTTTTTGTGCTAAGCTAATAAGTTAAATAGTTTAAGAAAACATTACACTTTCATCTATGTCTTTATGAGTTTAAACGACCATTGGCCTTTATTTTCTTTTTTTAATAGTCACATTGGGAAAACAGAGGATTGCCTTGTAACAGAAGCTGCTGTAAATTAAAGTATATATGGTACGTTTAGGGAAGGATGTTCCTACCATTCAAATAATACTTTCAAATATTAGAAAAAGAACTGGTTCCTGTGAAAATATAAACATATCAAATAATCAGTCAACATCAAAAACAGAATAAAGTTAAAAAGAAAGCTGGAAAGCAGTGCTGTAAATCAATGGTTCTCAATGGGAGTAAATTTTGCCCCCCTTAAGGGACATTTGTCAATGTCTGGAAATATTTTTGGCACCACAACTGAAGTAGAGGGCTGCTACTAGCATCTAGTGGGTAGAGGCTAGGGATGCTGCTGAATATCCTGCAATGCACAGAATGGGCCCTACGCAAGTATTTATCCAGCTCCAAATGTCAACAGGGCTGATCTTGGGAAATCCAGCTATAAATTATAGCCAACAGTCATTTCACAGGTGGTATTACTAAAATAAACTTGAACAACTACAGCTATGTTCATCTGCAAAAAAAAGTCATACCACATCCCCTTCAACAAAATTATGTGTCTAAAGATGACACGGCAAAAGGAAAAGAAATGACCACACTATATGACCAGATTTTTAATGTGAAACAACCATGTAACCACAGCTTGCTTTTTGTAACTGTCAAAAAGCAAAGTTACAAGTAAACAGAATATATTTTTACCATAATAGTAGAGTCCTTAAAAAAGTTACAATCCAAAAAATTACTGTCATGTGACTCAAATCTTTCTCCCTCCAAAGTTTCTCTCAGTATGTATTCGAGAAAATCTTTAAAATATTAAAACTCATGGTAAACACAATGCTTCTTTCCTGACCCCACCAAAGAAAATGAACCATACTTTTCCCGCCCCAAATATATAAATTAATTAACAGACATCTCAAAATGGATTTACTTTTACTCTGAAATGACTTATTCTTTAAATAAACATTTGTCAGAATATTTTGGTTCTTTGCAATATTATTAAAAATGAGGAAAAAAGATAATATTCCCCATTTAAATTACCTGAAAATTTATTTTAAAGACTAGTTCCTTAAGTAACATGAACTCCTGCATTTAAACAAAAGCACTGGTTTAGGAAAATAATTTCATAAATGATACATAGTCACATCGTACTCTGAGGGAATCATTAAATTAAACTCAGAAAATGTAAAAATTAAGAGAAAAATACTTATAATAAATGGAAAATGCAGTATGATATAAAATAACAATATAAAAGGAAACCAAATAAACCAAAACACCAAAGCTGGAAAGAAATACATCAAGACACCCATAACGGTCGTGTTTTGTGTAGTGAAGCTACAGGGATTATCTTTCAATTTACTCAATTTTCCAAATCATCTCTACTCAGAAAGCATTATATTTTTAAAAGAAAAAGAATGTTAAGAGAATAAAACTCCCATCATATTCCATTATTAAAATTTCAGATATTTATGTGAGTCTTTCAGAACCCATCTTCATCTTAGTCTATACACATAACATTATTTCCTAACTTGTTACAGATTGACCCCATTTCTTTTTTAAAATGCAATAGGGTCTCTAAGCAGAATGACTACAAGGATAAAATTTCATGTATTTTAAAATACAAACTACTCTCCCATAGAGCAAAAAAGCATTTGTCAACATACAGCTTACTTGCCACTTTTCCTTACCCCACTTTCTCTTTGTGAAGTAGGCATCAGCATTGGGGTCATTGAAGTGTCTGCTCATCATAGTCTCTCCTCCAGCATGGAAATCATATGCAAACACAAGAGCTTAAAATAAAACACAAACATTCATTACTGTGACCTGGCTTCAAACAGTTAAGCTCACAAGAAGAAAGACAATTACAAATTACTCACAAGGCTCTGCAAATGCTTTAGTGGTAAATACCTCACGCAAGGTTACAATATTTGAGTGCTGAATTTTTTTCCACATATCAACCAACACCATGCATTTTGTGTTAACAAGACGAAAACCTGAAAAAGTAAAATTTTTCTACTAAATTGTCAATGACATCTCCCCTATTCCATCAGAAATGTGAAGGATAAAAACCATGTTATACATTACTATGAATCACTAATTGTCAAATGAAATAACAAATTTATTCTACTTTAAATTCATATATTAAGTAAATACATTCAGGAATGTTTGAAAAATCTCAGCCTCAATAAGATGCTTCTAAAAGAGGATAATTTATTTTCCTTACCATGTATCCTCCGAAGACAATACGGCAGATCATCTTTGCTATTTACTGCTTTGTAGCAAGATGTAATGTAGCCAAAATTACTTGATTTCTGTATCCGGTTGGGGGGTGGGAGTGGTTCTAGAGGGAATAGGCTATGGTAGCTATCAACTTCTGCAGGGACTGCTAGAGTAATTCATAAAAAGACAGATGACTTAACTTGCAGACATTCATAAATCTCTCAGAATAATAAAGAAGAAATCAAACCTACTATAAATAACTGGTATCAAAACAGACTTTCTGTTCAAGAACAGTGTCAACATTTGCAATAATTATGTAAAACAACTGGGTTCATTATCAATATTAAACAGGCATTATAAAACAACCATAGAACTAGATTTTATACACTAAAAATTACAGCAAACATCAGAAACAATGTCTAATCACTTAGAAACATTAAACATTTCTGATTCTGATATTGAATAAAATCAAGATATATTTTGTTTCTTTGAACATTTATTTGTACAAAATATATTTAGACAATGAGGTTAAACTATAAATTCTTGTTTTTAAAGCATAAAGAAATTCAAAATAAGTAACATGAAAATGGACAGTGTATGTATGTATAAGTATGGCAATCTGTATCAAAACTCTCCAACCACTCAGTGGAACAGCAGTTTTAATCCCTAGCAAAACATAAAGGAAAATTAAACAACTTTACTACCAAGCCTGCTATCTTCCTCAAAGAAAGAAAAATTATGTTTAAGGATGTATAATGCATTGGGATTTGTTTGTAATACTGTTGTGTATTAAAAACTTTATCTTGAATCCCTATGTGTTGTTTCTTAAAAAGACTAGAAAGTTGAACATGAAAATGTACTCAGTGGTTGGTTTCCATACTGAGTGTAGGTATTTTATTGTCCCTTCTTTATTGCTCCATATTATCTAAAACAAACATGAGTCAGTGTTACAATCCAAATAGAGAAATAGTTTTTAATGTTTCAAATTATAATCAACTATATTTTCCAACTGGAAAGCTTCCAATGGTGAAATGTCTTGAATGACTTAGGAATGCTCGCCATATCTCAATTGAAAAGCAGATGAGTGAACATGCAGCTATGCCTAGAAAATCACATAGTAAAATGATTTTACAGCAAAATCTTAATAACTGTATATACAGAGTGGGAGGATTTTCTCCTACTTATTACACTAGTTTGTAGTTGCCAAACTTTTTACAATAAACATGTTTAACACTATTTGGAAACATGGCAATATATCTTGTGAAAAACTCACAAACAAAAACAACAAATAATTTTTAACCTATGACTATTAAAAAATCTGGTGAAACCCTATTAAGAAAACTCTAATTCCAGAAGACAGGTTCAAAAGGACCCCTCCCTCTATGCCTCTGCCAGATTCTCACACTTATAATCTCTTAGTTCACGGAACAATTTTATGCTAGAACTCCTTACTTCATAAGTAAGGAAAACAAGGATTACTCCTCTAGAGAAGGAGTAGAGAGACAAACTCAAGAGGTTGATTTTGGAGTCTTGTGCTCTTAACTCCTACATGGCATTTTAGCCATAGTGCAAAACATCCATTCAATGTAACTTTCAAACCATGGTCAAGTAGCATGTTCCACTGAAATAAAGGCAATAAAGGAAGTATGCAGACAAGTGAATGTGGCTGTAACTTTTGCTCATTTATGATTTATTTGAATGATCAGTGTAATTTCCAAAAAACAAATAATAAATTTTGTTTTCTAGGTATTTCATAAGGGAAGTAATTAATTTCCAATTAGTAAAAATGTATTGAGTACCTACTATGGATTAGTGAACTGATATCAATGAAGTAGCACTTCTTAACAAGAGGCTTAGAGATTTATATAAACTATAGCACAAGGACAGGCCTGGGTTACAGGTCTGGTCCCTGGTCGGGGCATGTATGAGAGGCAGCCGATCGGTGTTTCTCTCTCACATATATGTTTCTCTCCCTCTCTTCCCCACTCTCTAAAAATAAACAGAATCTCAAATATATATATTCAAGGCAAACTAGCTATTTAAAAAGTGCAATTCACCATGGCACTGGTTCTTAAATTTTAGCACCATGCAGAATCTTGTGAAAACAGTTTGCTGGGCCCCATGCCCACAGTTTTTGATTCAGTAGGTCAAAAGTAGGGCCCAAGAATTTACTATTCTAACAAGCTCCCAGATGACGATGAAAGGACTCTGTGGGGCGGCGGGGGGGAGGTCAAGGACCCATACTTTGGAACCACTATACATGGAAACACAGAGAAGGGAGACATTCCCAAGGATATTAGGTAAGATCTTACAGCTGATTAGACATGTTTACTATAAATTAATGAGCTAAAACTAGTGGAAAGAGTGCTTTACCGTGAGGGAGTAAACAGAATAAAAACAAGAAACAAGGAATGAATGTGTACAAAAACAACAAACAAGGCATAATAGTGAGATCTCAAGTGATGGAGGAACAGGGTAGGGGGATAGCACAGAGGAGGTGCAGCACAGAGGAGGTGCAGAGTGGAGATAAAACTGAGAAAGGTATGTTGGAATTCAATCTGCGGGAAATTTGAATGCCACACAAGGACTTGAAATTTACTATGCTAGCAGTGGTACTCACAGCATCAGTGTAAAAAAGAGATTGCATGAGGGACACAATCAACTAAAAATCTTATGGTCTTAACTCCTTCATCCCTCTGTCTACTTTCAACCAAGTCATGCTGAATTCCAAACAGTGCAAAGGGAAAAAATTGTGCTGAAGAGGAAACATACTTAGGTTGCAGGCTGAATTCTCAGTCAGGGCGTGGATGAGAGGCAACCACTTGATGTTTCTCTCTCCCTCCCCCTCTCTCTAAAATCAGTAAACATATCCTTTGGTGAGGATTCAAAATTAATTATATGATTCTACCAACCTTTGCTTTCCTTCTCTTTCTCTTCCTTCCCTTTTATATGGTTTTACTATACCTATATATACTCAAGTTTATTATGTATGCATATGTTCATGTATGTATATGATATATACATATACTCACATAAACTTAAGTATGCATATACACTTCAGTTAGGTTTATGAAAAACTATTGTGCTGTATGTAATCTGTTGCAACTTACTTTTTTACTTAATATTACATTACAAGCCTCTTCTGTATTGCTACATGTCAGCACACTTTCTTCACTTTAATACCTATGTAATATTCCATTGCGTAACCCGGTCAGAGTTAATTCATCCCACCCTTTCGATGGGCATTTGGATTGGTCAAGGTTTCTGATTTAATGAGCAAGAGGCTCATTAAATATTATGAATACCTTGCACATTTTCTGTGTAGGGGGTGTACCTATATCTAAGAGCAGAATAGCTGGATCGTAGGGAACATAGATATTTAACTTTAGTTTCTAAAGTGATAACAAGTTCACCAATTTACACTAACAACAGCCATGTACTGAAGAACCTATGGATCCATATGCTCACCCTTTATATGATCAGATTTTAAAATGGAATTTTATTTCTATTTCCCTAACCAGTGATGGTCGACCTCTTTTCTTATACTTCTCAGTCACATGAATTTCCATTTTCTGGAAGTATATATTCCTATCCTTTGGTCATTTTTTTATTGAACTGTTTATGCTCTTACTGATTTGTATTTTATGTTCTTTGTCAGTTTTGTAAATATCTTCATGTTTTTTCTTTACTATGGGTGCCTCTGGAGTGTTTCAAATTTTAATTTAGTGAAATTTATCAGTATTCTCTTTGGGTCAACAATACTTGACTCCTCTATTTTTATTTATATCTTATAGTAAGAGTTTTACAGTTTTGTTTTAGACATTTAAGTTCTCAATCTATTTGCAGTTGATTTTTAGATGTGGTTTGAGAACATCCAATTTTCTTTTACATAAAGACAACCATTTTTGCAATGTCTTGCTTTACCCACTAATATGCCACCTCTATCACAAAAAGGGCCCGGGCTTTCCCCAAGTCTGTTCCACTCATCAGTCTGTCTAACCCAGTGCCAAGCCACGCTGTTAGTTACTGCAGACTCAAACCAAGTCTCTCTTCCCACAACATACCCAGAATTCCTAATCATAATCTTCAAAGTATCTTGGACCTTTTCTCTTTGATAATTTTATCATATACTATGAAAAGCTCTGCTATGCTATAACACAATAAAAAAATAAAATAAAGACCAAACTCTATTAGAAGCTTGGAACTTTCAAACCTCCCCTACCCACAAAGTCCAGGGAGAAGAGGGGTGGGGACTGGAGGTTGAGTTATCACCAATAGCCAAAGATTTAATCAACCATGCCCACACAATGAAATTTCCATAAAAACCCCTAAACAGTGAGATTCGGAGAGCTTACAAGTTGGGGAACTCACTGAGGTGCTGGGAGGGTGGCACACCCAGAGAAGGCAAGGAAGTTCCCTACTCCATCCTCCCCCAATATGTACTAATACATCTCTTGCACTTGGCTGCTCCTGAGTTATATCCTTTATAATAAACCAATATTAGTACATAAAGTGCTTTCCAGAGTTCTGTGAGTCATTCCGAATTACCAAACTTGAGGAGGTGGTAAAAATGTCCCAAATTTGTAATTGTCAGACAAAAGTGTAGGTAGCCTGCATACTCCCATTAAGCTGGCATCTTGGCATAGCAATAATCTTGTGGGACTGAGCCCTTAACAATTAAATTGTTAGGACACAAATTAGAAGTCAGAAGTATTATCAGTTAAAAAAGTTGATATGCTTTCATTAGTACTATAGTGAATCTGTAAGTCAGTTTAGAAAAATTAACATCTTAATCATTATGTACTCCTATTCATGAATAAAGTATTTCCCTCTATTTATCTCCCCCAATGAGAACTTATACATCTGTTGTATTTACTCCTAGGTACCGATGTTCTGAAACCACTGCAAATGACTATTGGCTACCGGTCAACAGAAATGCAACTGAGATGTATTAATCTCATATATAGTTATTTTCTAAACTCTACTATAATTTCAAATTACTTCAAATGTACCAACATATGATTTATACATGATTGGAGTCATAAAGACTAGAATACTACATAAACCTATTTATTTTTCTTTTTTCCTTTCACCCTCACTAGGGCCTCAAATGCAAAGCTAAATAATTAAGAAAATCCTAGCCTGCTAAAGGTTATGACAGGTAAGTTCCCTGCCTATCTAAACTGGAAAGATCAGTCTTAAGACATACAGCCAGACACACGCCTTTTGATTCTTCAGCAATCAAGAAGACACATGGCAGATAAGGCTGAATCCCTGATAACAACAGGTGTTTTAAGATTATCTCTGTGGCAGAGTATTCCTAGTGTTATTTATAAAGTTTTGTTAAATTATACCATATTTACTCTTGCTTATACAAAATAAGCTAGGGAAAGAGATTTTAATGATCTCTTAGAAACACAGTAGTATAGTCAGAAAAACCTAGGTTTAAATCCTGACTCAGCCAGCCAATTAGTAGCCACTGGTCTTAAAAAGTTACTGAAACTGCCTGTCGACTTCAATTTTCCTCAGACATAAAATGGAGATGATAATATTACTATCTATGTCACAAGATTTTTGTAAGCCATTAAATCATAAAGCATTTAACCATCATACTACCTGGCATACAGTAGTCTAAAAAGTGATAATAATAAAAATCACCTTCCCCTGTTGCTTAAAAACCTATACACTTTATCAAGTCTCAGAAAACAGTAATATTCTAGTACACAGTGAGATAAATCACCACGAATATAAAACTATCTGATTTTTTGATGAACTAGATTACCAATCATGTGTAAATTAACTTAAATAAACTGGGCAATCTATGGCATCCTGGAATTCTTAAGTAGATTTGAAATAAATACTCATAAAATAGTAATTAGCTAGTTTAAGACATAAAAATGTGCAGGATTACACAAAAATTATAATATCCTTTAAAGATTTTCATTATTTATTTTTAGAGAGTGAGGAAGGCAGGGAGAAAAACATTGATGGGTCACTTCTCATCAGTGCCCTGACTTGGGACCAAACCTGCAACTCAAACATGTGCCATGACTAGGAATTGAACCCACAACCTTTCACTTTGTGGAATGACCCCTAACCAACTGAGCCACACTGGTCAGGGCTAAGAATATTCATATCCTTTAAAAGGAAGAATAAGAATGAATCAACTTGAATTTTACCTGGCATATCTGCTTGATCAATTTGAGCCATTGTTATTAAATGTCTGTTAATGAGCTCCTAAGGGGGGGAAAAAAAGAATATTTATATCTAAACACAGGTTCTAAAATCTGGATTTTCTATTATAACTACATAACAAGAGTATTAATGTTTGGTATGTGTACTTTTTAATGCTGATCTCATAAAATAACTATTCTAATACTGGTATAATGCCAAAAGTCCAGTCTTGGATATACCCGCCCCTAATGAAGACTGGGTTCCAGTAAGTGTGCTATAACCTAAAGCACATAACTAACTCTGGTTGAAACTCAAGGTCTACGCTAAGCTTGTCAATAGTTCACTCTAATAAATGTTATACAAGTACAGCATACTTCTGTGAAACAAAAATATTTCTAAGAATTTAAGTGTAAAATGAAATTCAACATATCAAATAATACCTAGCTGTCTTAACAAAAAATTCTTTTATAAAACCTACTGAATAGAAACTGTTGAGCTCTACTAGAATGAGGTTTATTTCCAGGCCAACTACCTAGTCTGAACCTGTAGATATTAGCAAAAGGTTTCTGAAGGTTAGAAACCATTTAAATAATTTATTTACACATTTCAAAGAGGCCTTTTAATGCACAAGATATGATGTGCAGAAAGGTGGCTCATTTAAATAGCTATTCTATGTTTTACATCTGAACACATAATTACCTGCCACTTTCTTAAAAAACAGCTTTCCTTACATGTCTCTTAGAACTCCTAAGTTCTAAATTCCATCTGTTTTAGGACAGCATATTTGATTAAATAATGTGATTTGAAAAGAACTGTTGTTTTTCCAGTTGTTTACTAGAGAACAAGAGACTTTCAGCATCCCTACAAGGAATTCTGGATGCATACCTGTCGGAGCTCATCAGCCATGAAGAAGGAAGGTGCATTTGCTTTTGGTTGCATATAAGCAACATGAGGTGCAGTTGGAGGATAAATATGATAGTTTGGAAATACCTAAAAAGGTAGGGAAGGAGAAAATGTAATGATCAATTTTTCTCAATTGATAAGCTTTATCATTGTTCTAATAAAGTTTTCATCTATAAATGACAGTGATAAATTGATAATTTTAAATCTTTAAATGACAGTGAATTAAATACCTCAGAGAAAAACTTATCAGTATACTTTCTGAATTTATTTTAAAAATAACCTTATATTTAATAATCAATTTGAAAAATGTAATGAAACATTTCTTCATATACAGTAAAATATAAGCTCCAGTGAGAGGGAAAATAGCTCTTTGGATGAAATGTTACACAAATATTTTCTAAGTATTTTAAAAAGAAATTGGAAGACAGAAAGAAAGCAGATATTAAAGGTATTGCAGCACAGTCAGATAATGAAGTAACACTGCCCTGGCTGCCCAAAGAACTGCCCCCTTGTGGGCTTTTTGTGGCTAACATAAACAAAAAAGTGTTACCTAAATACTTGCCAAACACTTCAAACTTCGACAGTAAAGAGGACTGATTTACTCCAAGTCAACAGGTTAAGTGAACAGAAAGGTGCAATAATGTATTTATGTTCCAAGCAAACTACAACCCAGTTACTAAATTTGCTTCCAGCTTCCTGTCTTTCATTCTTCCAATTGGACTTTCCCCACCACCCTTTCTTCTTTTTTTTCTCTGCCTCTCCTTCCCATCACTGGTGGTCCATCATACAAAATCAAAGTAACTAAAGTATCTTTCAAAGTTCTAAAATATCTTTCCTTCTGCTTTCTTCTTTCATTTTAAAAGCTGAAACAAACATTTTTTCTCTTTTAAAAGTCAACTCAGCCAATTTCTGTTCTCAGATAATTATTCCATTCTGTACTCAAGCAGGTAGTAATTTGGCAGCGCTTGTAAGGTTTCCTTTAACCTATGTCTGCAGGGAGAATAATGCCTTTTTTCTTGCCTTGGTTTCCTTACATCAGATAGCATAGTTTGATTTAACTACATGAGGTATACCATGAGCATATTTTTGAGTGGTTTGAAGGGTAAAAACATAAAAATGTACCATATATAATCTCTACAAAAAGAGCTGAGACAGTTTTGTGACAAAAGAACCTGTTTCTAAATTAAATCTCTTTCTACAAATATGATAAAATAAAATATAATAAAAATATAAATAATTATAAAATATAATAAGCCCCCAAAAAGGTAAAACATTGATAGAATTCTTACTTGAAAGAACCAAGGAAAGTCTCTACTCTACCTCAATTATTTGACCTTCTGTTCGGCAAGCTGTTCTGTGATAATTTTTGAAAGATCTCTGACCAAAAACAAAACAAAACAAAAAACTATTAGCTATTTCATTATTTCTTAAAAAGCATTTTACATGATTTACAAGTACTTCTATAAATGTTTTCACATTTTTCATAAGATGGTTAGGTATGATTACCCCCATGTACAATTGGGGAAACAATCTCAGAGGTACCAAGATTCAAGAGTCACAAAACAATGGCAGACCTAGGACTCTTAAAAATAAATAACAAAAAATCTGTTGTCTTTCTACTCAAATTACCTTTAGTAAAATATTAAACATTATCAAAATAAATTGTTAATTTAACTTGTGGGATCAAAACCTGCCTGCTTACTAAAATCCAGCTACACTTTTCATCTGAGCTTCTCATCTATGAACATGATAAATGTCTATGGTTTAGAGCAGCTTTCATGTTTTAATGCAATTTTGCACTTTTGCTCATGAGTTCTTCATCTGCTACTTAACGTTCTATAGTTAAAAAATAATTTTTGAACAGAAGCAAAATAATGAAACTAAAATGGTACAATTTATAATACTGCAATGCTTCCCCTTCTTCCCTCCCCTGCTTCTCCTGTCAGTGCCGTGGCAGCTCTTTCCTCCTCTATAATCAGGGCGCCCTCAACACCCTCCCCCTTAACAACCAATGCCCCATACTGGAGACTTCTGTTCTCTGTACTCCACTATCCAGAGGTCTAGTTATTAAATCGCTGACTCACCTAAGTGAGAGTTCATCATCAGTTTGCTTTCATTAAGTACTGATTTAAAACTAAATAAATAAATAACATCTCCTTTCTCTAACTTCTTACTACAGGAAAAACTACCTGTAACAAATGTCATCAAGCTCCAGCTCCAGCTAACACAAGTACTACGTAACCCCATAAGCAAAACATGCCATAAAGTACTAAACTAGGGCTTGAATATAATCTAATTTCTGACTAAAACCAGATTGGTTCAAAACTTGAGTTCTGACTAATGAAAAAACAGATTACTTTGAAAAGATAAGAGATTAGAATTACCATCTAAGTTAGAAAATTAAATACTTCACATCAAAATAAAAAGATGCAAGCAGGTGAAGTGCCTCATGAATCTCACAAATCAGAAGGAACTACATAAGGGTACTGTCACTTCCCTGTAATGCAGAGACATACCATTCCAGTCAAAGGGGCTGGAGTTGTGTCTGTATAGAAGTATGTCGTCCCACCGACAGTTTCCTTTTGAATCACCTGACCAGAGGACGGAGTCTGAGAAACAGGATTATTAACAGGTGTAGAGGCACTAGAAGGCACCATGTAATTTGCTGGATTTGGAGTGTGACTTCTTCTTCTGGGAGCAGGAGAAGTATGTGGAGTGATCTTGGGGGAATGAAGAGGGGAAGACCCAGCAGACAATGACATTCCTGAAGAAGACATAAAAACATTTCTTAGGGAGCAAAAATTGGTTTTAGAGGGAAAAAAACTGGAAAGTAAAATGCAAACATTAATTTGGAAGAAACATTGTCTTTAGCAAATTCTTTAAGTGCAAAGATGTAATTTTATTTAGTTCTGATTACAAAAAGCTCTGATTACAGCAAATGTAAAGAAGTTTATTTTCAAATATACTCATTTTCAAGTAAATCAGAAAATTTACTGCAACAATAGTCTCCTCCACATCAAGGTTTACATGAGAAACTTCATAGTAAGACTCACCAACAATTTAATAAATTAATTTAATGAAAAAATGAGAAATAACAAACTGGGACACTTTATAAAAGTATACCTTCTATAAAAATTTTTTTAATTGTGAGATTAAATCAATAAAAAATTTTTATAGAAGGCATGACTCCTTTTTTGGCTATTAACAATAGAAATACCATAGCCACCCTAAAATATTACAGTATTTTTTTTAAATCAAGGTATTTAATGAGATTTACTAGATTTCTTTTGGATAAATACAATTAACAGAATGGTATGAAAAAGCAAAAATCTTAAACCTTAGTTGAAATACATGACAGCTTAAACACCATATTTTTTTAATCAAGCAGTATATTGTTTTGATGCCTTTTGTTTTTAATTCTAAATAGGCATACACTAAAACTGAAATTTTCTGCAGATGTATACTCTTTAAAATTAGACCAAATGACTCGCTATGTTCTAAGGAAGTTTTACCTAAACTAGTAAGAAACTAGTAAGAAACCATTATGTGCAGAGTGTCTCTACTATAAATGAATCTGCTGCGAAGAAAGGGAAGGACAACTGTCTTTACCCTTCAGGAAGATTCCGAGCTAGCTGGGAAAACAAGGCCAGGTCACATGTAAGAGACATAAAATGACTTACAAAAACATTCAAATATAAATTAATATACTGCAAACTACATGCATAAATGCAGATGGATGCAAATTAATTAAAATCAGGGAGAGTTAATTAAAGGCTTAATGGAAGTGATCAGTTCTGGGCAGAGATTGAAGAGAGTTTCTAGAGCTACAGTTACACTTCCTAAAAAAAATTAGCTTATCCAGGAAATCTCTTCTGGCTACTTGGGGAATGACTAAAATCTTTCACCTTTGAAGTAATATGCATCTCACAATTTAGAAAAAGAAGTTACCAAATGCCTCTGGTCAAAGAAACAGGATTAACAGGGATATAAATTTCAATTTCTAAAAACTCTTAATACACCAACACTGTTTTCTGAAAACGTGTAGATGAACAAAAATAAGGTGATAACTGGGATAAAACATTTACCTTTACTTTAAATAGCCCTTTGCACTTTTTAAAAAGTCTTGACAATTGCTTCATTTGATTTTCTGAGCAACTAAGTGGGTAGGTAGGTGAGGTTACCAGCACCACAGTACAGATCAGAATTGAGACAAAGGGGGGTTTATTTGACGAAGGACATGTGCGAAGTTGACAGCAAAAAGTCAGGCCTCAGACCCAAGTCCCCAAACTCCCAACTGAACACTCCTACTACTGTAATACAACATGTACTGCACTGACATTAACATAGGCCAGCAGTTCTCCAGTGGGTATTAATGCATCCATAAGAAACTTTGAAACTCCCTTTAAAAACAATGTATAAGGAAGCCGAACTACTATATCACACTACAAGCCTAATTTAAAAAAAAAAAATTGTTCTAGGGTTCTCTGTGTCTTTTTAACTCTGTATTATATATTTAATGCAGGGTAATCCATACAGTAAAAATTGGGAGGATTATTAAACTATTTTCAAAAGATAAACATTCCCCAGTTAATATGAAATGCATTTGGATAGTTTTCCTAAAACTAGCCTCCAGTTTTAGGCCGAGATAAAACAGGCTATCACCAAAGATGAATATAACCAATGTAAGTTACCAATTCTTAGGCACTTTCCATACGTCTGGCACTAATAAAAGTACTTCACTTCTATTAGTCTTTTCATCCTCACAACAACCTTCTGAGGTAGGTATATCCCATTCATCTCACAGAAAAAACCTAACTTAACAATATTTTTAAACTTACTGTAAGGGCAAATATAGGTTATTAAAGAACAGAATCAAGATTCAAAACAAGTCCATTTCATTTCAAAGCCTGTGGTCTTAGCTAATATCCTCTACAGTTGCCCAATTCCTAGGTCTTATACTCGGTGAATAGGACTATCTGAGCTATGTGGGGAGGGGAAGGTGTAGCATGGGGTAAAGCCAGAGTTGCTGACATCAAAGTAGATGTATAAGTGAGACAACAGTAAAACCTCTCTTTAAGGCTGAATGCTCGGGCCCTTGGCTGGGTGGTTCAGTTGTTTGGAGCATCATACTATACATCAAAAGGTTGCAGGTTCAATCCCAGTCAGGGCACATACCCAGGTTGCAGTCCCTTCATGGTCAGGGAGCATGGAGGTGACAACCAATGTTTCCCTCTCTCTCTCCCTGTGCCCCTGCCTCCACCCCCCAAAAAAATCAATAAACATGTTCTTGAGGGAGGATTAAAAAAAAAAAGACTGAACACATTGGAAAAGATTACCAAAAAGACCTGAAATCAGTTAAGAAGGAAATTCATATATAGTAGAATTTATAAGTTGTAGGTAATAAGCTTTCACTCACTCAAGAATTTTTAATTTTGTGGCTATTCTAATACAAAATTGCAACAATGAAATGTGAGTTCATAAATCTGAGCTGAGGCTGGACTGGTAAAATACTAAGCATCACTACTCAAAAATATAACAGGAAATTTCCACTGTATAGGAAGCTAGAAATAAAATTAACCCTTAGATTACAGAAATATCAAATCTAATCACAAAAGGCATCGCTTTGTGCCACCAGAATATTTTACAAACATGTTAAAGAATTGAGTAAAATATGCATACATCTTCTTGGAGAAAGTTATTCTGTACTTTTAGAATAACAACTTTTGACACCATATACAATAATTGCAGTATAATTTCTTAGTAACTGAATATGTAAACTGAGATATTTAAGTCATGTATAATAAATTAATTGCCTTTGAACATTTGAAAAATTCTTCTGGAATTCTTCTGGAAAAAGTATCCAATTCAAATAAAAGTTAGGAACAATATAGAAATGATCACTGGAGAAATTAATGACAGCAATTAACAAAATAAAGAAATGAGATACAGGAAATTTCAAGTTTAATTTATGTAGGCAAAAGTCAGTATTTTAGGGTGATATGATTTTTTCTTTACCTGAAAAAACAAAGAAAACCAACAAAAAAGAGTTGTAAATTAATGACATAATTCATTATATTAAACATTTACAATAGTAATACAGGTGGGACAAAAGTAGGTTTTCAGTTGTGAGTCTGTGAAACACAGACCTTATTCTTGTATTACTATTATAATTTATTAACTACTGTACTATTTTTCCATACGAACAACTGTAAACCTACTTTTGCCCCACTCTGTATATACTAAGTGAACAGCCTTCCTAAATATACCCAGCCAGTCAGGGCAATATGGTTTCTGGGAAATGAGAGACTAAATAACAGAGATACCCTCCCTCAACCCCCACCAATGTTAAAGACACTTAGAACTACAAAATAAAATACAATACCCAATTTTTAAAATATAGCTGAGATAAAAAGAACAACAACAAAACTCTAAGAATGTAAAACTAAGGCAGAATTTGGAATTAAGAGGTTATATTGTGGGAAGTTTGGAAAATCACAACCTATGCCAGATATAGTGTATAAAAAGAACAACAACAAAACTCTAAGAATGTAAAACTAAGGCAGAATTTGGAATTAAGAGGTTATATTGTGGGAAGTTTGGAAAATCACAACCTATGCCAGATATAGTATCTACAACTTAAAGCTTTAATGCCCATATGGGGCATATGAAGCATGGCCTTCAGCACATTAAATGTGGAGAATGGAACTCAAATCCTAGTATAAAGACAGGAGTCTTGAAAAGCTGCACATCAGTGAATCTAGGGCAAGAAAATTTCAAACTATCAGGCCACAGAGGCAAAAGGTAACTTTGTTTGTGACAGAAAAATGGAATAAGAGAGCTGAGGTGATATCAGTGGAAATGGAAACCTCGTGCCTATACCATGTATAGACATGAGAGAAAATTCCCAGGAATTATAGGAACTGCAGTAAAAGATTAACATAAAACTTGAACTGCTCTGGCACCTAAAAGACACCTAAATGAGGCAAATATCAATTATTTTGATGAACACTTTTACAACCCAGAACATTCAGGATATCACCCCAGAAAAATATATCTCAGTTTAAAAGAACTGTCAAAATGAGAATCAGCATGCAAAATATACTTGAGAATTAGGACCCTGAGAACAATGAGTCCCAGAGAATAGGACCCTGTAAATGAGATAAAATAACTACAACTAAAATGACTAAAGACATGAAAGAAGTGACAAATATCACAAAAAAGAGAAACATTTGTTTCTGTTAAACAGAATAAACTAGACTCTACAAGAGTAAAAAATATAATCATTAAAATTAAAGGAAAAAAAACTCAATGGATGAGTTAAAAAAGCAAAGTAGACACTATCAAAGAGAGAAAAAGTCAACCACAGAAGGAGATGAGGAAATTCACTAGAAATAAAACTTGGAAAATATAAAAGAGTGAATTATAGATACAAAAGGTAGAATGAGAAGGCAAATGGGCAGGAGAAAAAAAGAATACTGAAGAAGCAATATTCAAAGGAAAGATTTGCAATTTTCAAGAACTAATTTACCATATAAATTCTCGCTCAAGAAGTCCTGAGCAAGAGTTTTTAACAGAAGTAAAATTAAATACCTTTCAATCAATCAGGTGAAATATTAGCAGACCAAAGACAAAGAGAAAAAAATCTGATAAGCTACCAGAAGACAGGCAAATTATCTAAAATAAAAAGAACAATTACATTGACAGGAGACTGCATCGGTAACACTACACAATGAAATTACATATTCAAAGTAAAGGAGGAATATAACTATCACCTTAAAGTTTATATGCAATTTACAAAGAGAAAAATAAGCCAATTTTACAGTTTGTCAAACACATCTCCTTCGTGAAAGAATAATTAACTGATCAAATTCTGTAGAGAGAAAATTCCTTCCCCAAAAGGCACAGAATATAAGAATGTATAGTAAAACAATAAGCATTAACAGTAAAATAATTCTTAGTCATAAATAATTAGGTTAAAGTCAAAGTATATCATAAAACTCAAGATAACTAACTATAGCATTGAAAATGGGCAGAAAGGAACAAAGTCATTAAAAGCCCTTGTATTAACATTTTTCTTTCTCTTCAACAATGTTATACTTAATAAAGCATGAATGGCAGAACTCTAGGGGTGATGACCACATAAAACAGAAACCTGTAACAACTCACCTCCACCTCATACCATATACAAGAATTATGTGAAAACAGATCAAAAAACCTCAGTGTAGGAGCTAAAATATGGAACTCTGAAAAGAAAGCAAGTGTAAACCTTCATGACCTTTAGCTAAGCAGTATTTTCTCAAGATATGACACCTAGAGTACACACAGTCAAAAATCAAATAAAATAAAATGAACTTTAAAATTTAAAACTTTTTCTATTTCACAGGAAACTATCAAGAAAGTGAAAAGGCAACCTACAGAATAAGAGTAAATATTTACAAATCATATATTTGATAATGGTCTAGTATGCAGAATATATAAAGAGCTCATTTAACTCAACAATAAAAAGAAATAACTAAATTTAAAAATAGGCAAAGGATTTGAATAGACATTTTTCCAAAGAAGATAAACAAACGGTGGATAAACACATACAAAGAAGTTCAACATTATTAATCATCAGGGACATGCAAATCAAAACCACAATACCACTTCATTCCCACTAGGACGTATATAATCAAAAGCAAGGGCAGTAACAGTTGTTAGCAAGGAAATGAAGAAATTTAAATCCCTCAAATACTGCTAACAGGAATGTGAAATGATGCAGTCACTTTGGAAAACAGTTTGGCAGTTGGTCAAATTATTAAACACAGAGTTACCATTAGGATCCAGAAATTCCACTAAATGTTACCCCCCAAAATTGAAAATATATGTTCACACAAAAAACTTCTACATGACTGTTCAGAGCAGCATCATGCATTAGTCAAACACTGGAAACAACCTAAATATCTATCAACTGATAAATGGTTAAACAAAATGTTATCTATACATAAAATGGAAAAATATATTCACCTAAAAAGGAAAATTCTGATACATGCTACATGGATGATCCTTGAAAACAAGTGAAAGAAGCCAGACACAAAAAGACCACTTATTGTATGAGTCTATTTATATGAAATGTCCAGACTAGGCAAATCCACAAAGACTGAAAGTGGATTAGTATTTTCCAGGAACTGGGGAGAGGGAGCAGTGGGAATAACTACTAATAGATAGGCAGTTTTTGGGGGGTGTGATGAGTACATTGTGGAATTAGATAGTGACTAAGGGTTACACAATCTTGTGAATAAACTGAAAACTATGGAATTGTATACTTTAAAAGAATAAATTTTATGATATGTGAATTATATATTTCAACAAAAAATAGTTAATATGAAATCATTGCTAGAAATGAGGAAAGAAGGATCAAAAAATTTCTATCCAAGAGGAGGAGAATGGGCAATGAATAAATTGCAAAAAAATCCACTTATATTATTAACAATAAAAAGATAAAATATCTAGGCATAAACTTAATTGGAAATGTGCAGGACATATAAGAAGAAAAGGTTAAACTTTACTGAAGTAACAACAAAATTTCTTAAATTAGCCAAACCAATTATAACCATGTGGAAAAAATAAACATTAATAACCAGAAAAATAACTTTAAAAAAAGCCAGTACTAAGGAAGAACAATGGAAAAGAAGAACTAAAATATAAAAAGAAGGAAAAAAGTATAGCGTAAGACCAAGAGATACAAAAAAAACAATATGAAGCTATGGTAATTGCTATCACTAAATGATGGAATGAATAAAGATATAAGCAAACAGATGGTTATTTAGAGAAAATAAATAAAAGCAACTCATTCTTTTATTTATTATACCCACATAAATTTCTAACAGAGTGAATATTTAAAAGTTTAAAATGAAATTATCTGAAAGAATATTTTTTTAAATATGATGTTATAAAGACACAAACTCTAAAGGTAAAAAAGAAAATGTTAGTCAATTTGACTTCTGAAAAATAAGTATTTCTACAAAACAAAAAAAGATATGTGCAACACAATAAAGGGCTAATCTGCGTAAAATACAGTTCCTAAAAGCTTTAAGAAAACAGAAATTAACCAACAGAAAGTAAAGAAATTATACAAAGGGTGGCTGGTTCACAGGAAAAAATTAAAAGCCACAAATATATAAAAAGGTGCTCATTTTCACTGATAATTAAAGAGATGCAAATTAAAACCAGTATAACACCAGTCTCTTCATGGATTGGCACAGATTTAAAAGTTTATTTAGACAATTATTAAAAGAGTGAATGGCATATAAATACTTTCACATGCTTTTAGTATTGACTGTTACAATGTCTTTTGGAAGAAAATTTGGCAGTATCTATCAACTAAAACATTTTAATTGACATAATAGTAGTAAATAATTTAAACAAAAAAGTCATTTAAATAAAAAATAAAAGCTATGAATTCCATAAAAGTGGGTATTTTTGTCTTGCTCAACTTTGTGGCCCACCAGATTTACTAAATAAATGCCTCATGAAAAGTGCTTAGGTTACTTTTAAAGACAGAAAACTGTACAAGAACAACAATTAAAATAAAATAAAGTAAAAAGTAAAAGTAAAGTAAAATAAAATTAAACTAAACTAAACTAAACTAAAATAAAATAAAATAAAATCCTTCCAGGAAAAAACAAAAGTAATGTTTTCTTTCTCCCAGAGAACTCAAAAAAGTCCTCTCGGATACAAATGCATCTGAGAAACCAAAGTGAAGATACTCCTAAATATGAAAACATCAGAAACATTCCTTTTAAAATCAGGAACAAGATAAAAATGTCAACTATGACTACTTCTATACAGTAACACACAACAGGTCTTTGCCAATGCAACAAGAGAAAACGGATTACAAAGGAAGAGATAAAACTATCACTATTTGCAGGTAACTGTTCATCTATGAAAATCTACAAAATGTTAAGAGTTTATCAAAGTAACCAACATACAAAACTTAACCACATATCTAAACACTGGAAATAACCAATTAGAAAACAATTATTTTTTAAATACTCCAATTATAATACCAACAAATTCAATAGATCTTAGAATATGTAACAAAATAAGTATGAGACCTGAGTACAAAAAATTATAAAACTTTGTGAAAAGACCTGGAAAAAAGAAATGGAGAGATAGCCCACGTTCATAGATAGAAAAGTAGTAACTACAATGATGATTTTCTTCATTTTACCAAGAGTCCATACAACTTTCCTGAAGACACCATGCTGCTTCATGAGTCAAGCACAGGTGTTGCTGAATAAACTCTTCTGGTACATTCATCAACAGCCCTCTCCTTGCCAACACCAAATTCTCTAAACTCCATCCTCAGAGAAACTCCCAATTCATCCCTCTGAAAAACCTTCTTACTCTATAAAATTTTTGATACCCATTTTTAAAATTATTCTCATCACTTTGTATTTGATCTTTTGCTGCTAGTACCACACAATTCAAATTATCTTTCTGTAGGGAAGAATCATGCCTTAATACTCTCGCTATTCTCAACTACACATGGAATGGTACAATACCAGCACACTATAAATGTGTTGAAAGGAAAGAGACAAAAATGTGAAAGTTTCCTCAGTTTGGTATCAACAACCAAGCTGCTAAACAGCCACAGCTATAATCAGGAAACGAAGAACGCCATCACAGAATTACCTGAGTAAAGCGAGAAGGCAGAAGGAAAGCGATGGTCATGCTGTCAGATGGCATATATGTCAGTTATCACTATGTAAAAGCAGATGTGAGACAGGCCACAAGCCATTGTGAAAGAGGAATTTTAAAAAATTTGAGGTGAAAGATATTCTTCTGAAAAATAATCTGATTACTCTAGTATTAGTCCTTCCAGGTCAATGTAGCCCATGTGTATCTAAGTTACACTAAAGATTTTAACAAAGTTCCAATAACTGAACTAAATCCCCAATAATAAATTGCCATGCATGGCTACGTTATAAAGAATGGTTTAGATTACCAAAATGTATCTCACATTGAACAGATGAACCTAAACTGAAGACAAATAGAGGAAGCGTAACCTTCTTAACAAGAGGGCCAATATTTGGGGCTTCATATAAGAGAAAAATAATCACACTAAATTTATATATGAGCATATCCAGGAACCCAAAAAAACCCAAAGGTACTACTAAGAATACATTTCTTCCTTTGTTCATTTTTTAACCAAATTCCCCAATCATACCCACCTCCCAACAAATACAACAATGGACAGCTTTAGCCCCCCAAAACAGACACTAAGTTTATATTGCATTCCTAAATTCTAACAGGATCTTAAGCATATTAAGAATTAATCAATTATATTCCTTGATTTCGCTAATGTAAAGGGTCAGTATAAAAGGTCTACCCCAAAGTTCAGTTCAGAGCACTTTTCTCTCCCCATTTGCTTTTTCAGTGCTTCAGAGACAAGTTTTATTTCTTAGTCCATTTCTATCATTAGATGTTCTTAGCAGAAGGAAAAATGAGTTAAAAGTATTTAATTGCAGTCATTTTAACAATTAAAAGTTTATATCTAGTAGGGTTATTTGCCATTTGATGCAACCTGTCCAACAGATCTCTAAGCAACTCTAGGTAATTATACTGTATGCAGATAGATTTCTACTGACTAGAATTTTGTAAAATAAAATGTTAAAAGTCACAGAATAATGTCAGAAATGCACCAAACTCTTCATATGACGTTGGTGATTACTATACAAATAAAATTACTTTAACCTACAAATCATAGAGCTCCTCAGTAAATTTAGTAACAGAGATACTTGACTGGGGGCCCTCAAGCCCATCCCCATGTTCAGAAATCCCCTGGAACCCAAAGGACTCAGCATTAAGTGGTGCTCATGACTAAGATTTGTCACTGCGATGTGGAAAGCATGCACATCCCAATCTCCAGAGAGAAAAGACACAGAAGGCACCTAAAGAAATTCAAGCACAAGATTCCATACGTTGTCTTCCTCCTATGAGAGATCACACAACTCACTCTTCTTCCAGTAGTATGTGCTACGCATATGCTCAGAGACGCTCACTAGAGATTCACTGCCCAAGGTTTTAATAGGGGACTGGTCAAACAGGCACTCGAATGGAAACACTTTCCAAGATCTCAGATACCAGCCCAGGGCCAACCTTGAAAGCAGGCTTTTTTAAGGACAGCAGCCTGCCACATTAACTAATTTTTGCACTAAGAGCTTAAATTGTCTCCAGTATAGTGATCATTATCACTTTTCCATAATTCTGCTCTACAGTACAGTGAATTTTGTTGTAGAAAATCACAAGAGCAAATGTTTTATTTTTCTCATATAAACATATATATTCCTCAGACAAGGGAGGGAAGAAAATCAGTAAGCCTTAAATTAGGGTAATGGATTTATGTTGATTCCACCACTATTTGTCCATGCACATTGATAAAAATGGCATATATTAATGTTGTATACTATATGGCTAGGAAATATAGCCAAGAAAAATGAAATAAAGTTCATACAAAAAGGAGATGAACCTGTTTCACTAGCTCCTTTCTCTAGTATATAAACTATCTAAACATACACACTAATTAAATATATATGTCTTAAAATAAGGTTTCGGCTACTGCCATTAAACAGAAGAGACTTTGTAAGATTGTTAGTTAAGTGCTATTTTAGCTACGAACATACTAAAATTATAAAAGCCATTCAAAAGGTTTACTTAACTACCAGAAGTAACCACCTTTCTTTTTAGTATCAAACTTTGAGATTAATCCCAAAGATGATCATCTACGCTATGATTTGGCATATACATTATAAAAATAGCTGCTTTCAATTTTGACAGTTTAAAAATGATTCACAGCCTTTGTCCCAGAAATTCTAGTTCTAGAAAAAATCCTAAAGAAATAGTCCTAAATCCTAGAAGATATTTATAGTTGATGAATACATACACACACACAGAGTATACACAGACATGCCACTTTTTAAAAGTAACACAAAGATTCAGCTTTTTAATAAATAAGTTTAAACACACCGAATGTAATATGAAAGTCAGAGAACACATTGTTAATCAGCTGGTCAATTAAGGTGGTAAGAATGGTTTTAGGGGAAAATAACTGATTGTAAGTGATGCTGTGAGGTGCACTAAATTTTTTCCCAGGACACAGTTATTTGATTCAGATAGGAAATATGAAAAATCTGCTTGAATACTTAATAACTTTACCTGAAATAAAATCAATTTAAGTGTACATTTTAAATAAGCTTGAGCACAAGTCTACAGAAATATTATCATTGTCTTTACTGCCTTATAATAAAAGAATACAGCAGGTCCTTGAAACAGTTTTGTTCAATGTTGTTTCATTAGTGTTGATGAGATGTTATAGGAATTTAACCCTTGTTTATATCAATTAGCCCACTGTAAAACTAGTTTCATTATATGGATTTTCACTTAAAGTCGCAGAACATATCAATGACATTAAGAGAGGACTTACTGTATAAAAATTTCAAAATCCTACACTTAGAAATCCTTAGTCGGTATTTTTGTTTTACAATAATCGTCCCATCAAATCACCCTTAACCACATAATTATCTTTTTAACAATACTGAAAACTCGACTTATCTACTTAAATTTTAAAATAAATAATAATCTACTTCATGAACTTGCTGGTAGTTTAAAAAAATGTTTTACAATTTCCCACTTTTAAGCCAGAAGTAAACAGCATTTTTCCCTCTTTCTACAAATTAGACAAATGGGGCTCAACATTTGTGTAACTGGGCCCCATTTGTCAAATGGGGCTCAGTGATTGGTTCAGTCATGTTACTCAGTGATGAGAAAAATCAGACTAGAATCTGTGTCCCTTGGGTGCTAGTACAGCCCACTGCAGCACTTTTCATGCTACTGAATTTAACCTAAATTTAAATCCCTAATGGTCATAGAAAATAATGTTCCTGAAAGGAAAAGTTAGAGCATAAAATATGATTAAAGGCAGAACTGTCAAATTTCAGAACATATGTTAAAAGGAAGAGAGGATTGTACAACCAGTTCAAAACATTTATCCGTTAAAGTTTCTAAATTCTACAACATGCCTTAAAATTATATTGTCTGTCCAAATGCTTTAGGTACTATGAAAATAAAGCAGTCCTAAGAAGCCATGTACAACTGCTACAGATGAGTATGATTCAGACAACCCCTGAATTGAAAGACAATTAAAATTTAGTATTTCTGAAGAATCCTAGCAATACTGATGTCTGAACTATTTTTTTTATTTTTAGATTTATATATCTAGCAACAATTTTTCTCCCCCCAAAAGCCTATTATCAAATTGATGGGATCTATTTTATAATAGGTAGCATGATAGAATCCAGGAATATGATATATCTTAATTATGATTTGGTCACTCTTTTTGACCAATAAGAGGACTAATGGCAGTAGTCCTTCGATATCTCACCATCAAGGAGGAATAGAGTCAGTATTTTACTAAATTTTAACTTGGGAACATCTCACCATCCTTTTTAAGTCACAAAGAGGTGACAAAAGGAAATTTGAAAAAGTAGACACCAATAAAGATATAACTGAGACAGCCATCATATATACGTGTGCATTGTAAATGTGGATCTAATCCTCAAACAGACTACAAAATAAAACAATCATCCAAAAAGCAACAAAATTAGGAAGCAGAAGCTAAGAGAAATATTAGCCTTTATTTCTTTGCCCATAATAATTTTATCATTCAACCAAATTCAGCTTTGCAGGTAATTATCAAAACTGGCTAAAAATGTTCTTTATCAAAAGTACTACACTTAAGATCACAATAATCATGCAACTGATGAACCTTAAGTTGTACTACATAAAAGCTCCCTTGTCTAAAGTCCAATTTTTGAAACTCTGATATGAATGACAATTTGTTCTTCTGGCCTAAAAACTAAAGGATATTTAATAATAATAAAGTTAAATCTTGGCTAGGTAAAATTCCTATTATCCCTATATATTTGAAGTCAAACTACCTTTCAGCTAATTAAAATAAAATTAATATAGTTATAAGCTTTTAACTCTTAAACCACAGGGGTGTGTGTGTTACTATGCGGATGTGCCTTTAGCCGAAGTGTTCCCTATATTACACCACACTGTTTTTAAAAACTTCCAAAAAAGACAATCCACGTTATTCCTGCACAATTTATTATGGTCTAGACTACTAGGATACGAAAATTGTTTCTATTGCTTAAATTCTTCATGTTTCAGATTTTAAAAAATCTATTTAATTAGACATTATTCTTATTTTGTCAAAGGTAGATTACTAAAAAGTACTGTAATTTTTGAAGGTAAAAATTGCTGATTATCAAAATCATATTATAATATTAGCCATAAGCCAAAATATAAATTATTCACTCATCTAGTAAAATATCAAACTAAGTTCAATTTAACTCTAAAAGTTTCAGGACACAAATGTAAACTCCCTTTGCAAAGATGAAACAACCCAAATGCCTAAAGGTTTACTTGAGAGAAATGTTTACACCCCATGTGACAAAGGGGTAACCCCGATCCATAAGTAAGACTGCAAAATTCCTAGTTTAACCTCTCAGAGGGAGACTACTTCTTGGTGACCAAAAACAGCAGTAAAATTTCTATGCTTTAAAGACCTGTCCCATGAAGTGTGGTAAGAAAACGAAAACGGAGTCAGTAAAAACACTGGTGTTAAATGCCAGAACTGATTCCCTCACAGACCGTTTTTACAACAGCAACCCCTTATGCTTGGGGAATGAAAAGTTGCTGAACTCAACAATCCCTTCAGTTGAACAAACAGACCCCTCACAGAGCTGTCCAACGCTGCCCAAACTATCCATCCTTTAGTCGAATCAGTCAGTTTCATGAATTGTAGGATTTATCTTCAAGTCCAGTGCTGACTCAGAGGGTAGCTTGTTCCCTAGAGAAAACAACCAACAAAAATCAGAACAGCTACTGCTCATAAGCTCTTTCAACATCCAAGTGGAAAGGACAACTTATTGGGTCCAAAAAAAAAAAAAAAGTAGTTCAATTTCCTTTCAACTACAAAAGTAGCCAACAAACTGAAGGCATTTATATGCCATTGGCAATTCGTGGTTAAAGCTTTCACTCAGTTAAAATAAATGTTATATAGCTTTTTTAAAAGCTTACAAGAAGTTACTATGAAAAACACAGGGTTTCTCACTCAAGGAATTTGCAGAGAATATAAATGGAAAGTATTCCAAGGGCCACAACTGTTGTTTAGTTTTAATCTTTGAAAAACAGCTTTCCTAGTGTGCACGTATGTGGAGTTTATGTGTGGAGTGATTAAGTGTTTCCCCTGCCAGAAGCAGTCAACATGGTAACATGCACATAGCCTTTGAGCTTCAAGATACATTGCAACGAAAAAATGGCCTTCCCATTTCGTGAGTTAGTGGTTTTGTCTACAACAATACATTATTATGGATATGAGAGGGGAAAATCTCAGTAAGAAGCAACCAAAGAGCTCAAGCTAATTTTAGAACACTGAAATGTCATTTTGTTCTTTCAGGTGAATTAAAGTATTTTCATAAAACAAACATGTTATTGAAGACTGCATCCAGAAAGAATCATGATGTCACTGGTACAACTTTCCATTTTCTTAAATTTATGAATTCCATTATTTATTCAAGCATGGGAAAAAATTCTAATCAAAATTTTTTCCTTGTCATTTCCAAGTTGTAATATGAAAAATTCTTGATTGTCAACCAAGGATCTCAGTGCCTTAAGGGCTCAGATTTATGGAGGACAGAACTAGTAGTGACTACACATTTCCTTGAAAATTGAGCTCATTTGATACAGGCATCTGATACTTTGGGAATTTGCAGGGGTCTCAGGTATTGTTTTGGTTGGCTTAAAGCCGTACTGATTCCTCACTTTCCTGGACTTTCTCAGAGAAAGGAGTTCAGACCTAATGAGCTAAAACAGCCCACTGTATGTAATGACTGGTACCTGTTGTATACTATCCTCAGAATTCACAAAATGGCCACTTAACGCTAATCATTTTCTGTATTTCATGGTTCAGATGAGGAATCTCAGTTGAGAAAAGCTTTAACCCTCCCAGCTTCCTTACCCTGTGTACAATAAGTTCTCTCCATAGGCTTTCTGTGCCAGTGGTTTTCAAACTGTATTAAGCAGAACCCTGAGTTCTGCAAATTCTTGATTTTTCTTCTATTTTTTCACTATTTATTCAATCAATAATAAAATCACAAATGCAGGTCCAAATTAGCATGTGTTCATTCTTTAAATATTAGATTATCACCAACATACTTAACTTATGTTGGGCAGGGTATTTTCACGAAAACCTCAGAATAAAGCCTCTCCAGTCACTCCGTGTATGTATATGGATTTTTCATTAGGAAGGTAGTGACTCTGCAATAATCAATATTTAAATGCACAGGTACTCAGATAAAACTGAATAAGTACACAACTTATTCATGTGAATCATGTCTTTCATGTTCTACATGATAGAAAATAAGACTGAGAAATGTAAGACAATTATTCTTTACCCGTCAGGGTTAAGCTATCGCATTCCACAAAATACCACCCAAACTTGTTATCTCGTCAAATAACTTTATGAGTAAATTTAATAAGCCTGAGCCTGAAAAATGCCAGTTTTATCTAATTTATATAATTTTAGATTGGGGGATTGTATGTAGACTTCGTAAGAGTTCCCCTGCTTTTTAAAAATGTTTAAAAACCACTGTTCTAAGTTCTAATTAAGTTTTGGTATTCCTGGCTCACAGGTTCTCATGGGGCAGAAATGGTAATAAAGCCTTAAGTTCTTGATGCCTGCTGAGTTATAAGGTCCTGCTATGCATGTTCGCTGAACCAGCGGTCTCCAACCTTTCTGGCACCAGGGACCAGTTTTGCGGAAGACAGTTTTTCCACAGACCAAGGGTAGGGGCATGGTTTCAGGATCATTCAAGCACATTACATTCAAGCTCACCTCCTGCTGTGAGGCCCAGTTCCTAACAGGCCAGAGACAGGTGCCAGTCAGTGGCCAGTGGCCCTGGGAATGAGGGAGTGAAGGGGTGAGGGGGGTTGGGGCCCCCTGACCTAAACCATCCTTCCAGTCTTATCTCCTGCTAGCCTCCTCCCCTCAAATCTGACAACCCTCAAAATATAATGTGCCAAACTCTAGGGTGCTAATGGCAAATAAAGTTGGAAAAGATTTGAGAGTTACCAGATACTTTACATATATGAAAATTTTATCCTATCTCAATGCCATTTTTCATTAATTTTCCTAAGTTCCTGACCAATCTAACCTTTTTCACTTGCACAGCAATTTTAATTTTAATTTTATTTTAATTGTTGTTCTTATACAGTTTTCTGTCTTCTACTCCCATCCCATCCCACCGCCCCAGCCCTCCCCAGCTCCCTCCCATTTCCACCCCCCCTAGCTTTTGTCCATGTGTCTTTCATACCTGTTGCTCTAAACCCTTCCCCTTTTCCCTGGATATTCCTATCCCTCTCCTCTCTTGTGCAATTTTAATTTTTGAAGAAAATTCTATTCTTGTGATATTTCAGAGATGGTGGCTCTCCACAAACAAATGGCAGAGTTCAAAAACATTTTTTGAGAAGATTAATGAAAAAGAAACTTCATATAACAAAAGCAGTGGCTAAGAGTCTAAAGTGGAAAAACAGAAGTATCCAAATGAGGTAACTAATGATAGTAATTTAAACTGTCCTGTGGAATCACTGCACAACATACAGTTTGTTTTAAGAAACATAACAAAGTGCTAATTGGTTTAAAAACACAAACTAACAAACAAAAACCCCTGCCCTATACTCTAGCCCCTCCAAGGAAACTGCATCGACTTCCCCACAATCAGTATTTAAGGGTAATGCCCATTCCAGCAGGACCCTATCCCAGCAGAAACCTGCTCCATACCTAATAGATTTTCTTCACATCTATTCAGTTTTTACCTAACTCAGACTGTTACATTTTTAATTGTTTTTTGAAAGTCTACTGATTGGGTGAGAACATTTCTATATTATGCTATTAAACACATTAAAACAAAACTGGGGAAAGAAGTTTTATAGATTCTCAACTGTCTGTTTTTAAAATGATTTAAAAAATCCTATCCATCCTTTAAAACCCATGTCAAATACTTCCTTTTCCATAAACCTTTCTTTCCTAGATATCCTCATTCCAATCTGATAAAATCTCACATTCCTTCAAATTTTCTGACATTTTGATCTTTTTCTCTCTCAAAGTAAAGGGGGTAGATGTCAGAATCACCCGTGAAGTTTTTAAAACTACAAAGGCCAATGCTCCAAATGTGAAGTTTCTGCTTTATTAGGTCTTAGAGAAGGACAGGGGGAGCTGGAATGTCAAAGCACCACAGGTGATTCTTATCTGTAATCACATCTGAAAGCTTTCCTGCAGAGATCAGGCAGGAGCAAGGTTTCAAGAATTCAAGAAACAAAGTGTAGTCCTGACCTTACAAAGTTCACACACCATCATAAAGCCCATTAAAGTGCTTAAATTTTTACTCTAGGTTTCCATAATATGATCATAATAATGGATGAAATGATAAAAATGCCTCTAGAAACATTAACTTCAGTGGAAGAAATAAATGTGTATAAAACATACAGATGAAATTTTTAAAAATATTGTAATGCTCAAAACACTACAAAAGCATTGAGATGGGAGAGATTAATTCTCAAAAAGGATATGTACTTTATAATAAAGTAGTTCTTCTATGAGATAAAGTAAAAGGCACTAGACTCATTTAATAAGAAAAGAAAGCTGGTAGTCTTTTATAGTAACTTTCAATTATTTTAATTCTAAAAATATTTACTGAGCATCTAGACATGGTTCCTGCCACAAGGAAAGTTATAGCCCAATGGGAGTGAGGAGGAACACATATTCTAATTTAAACAAAACCTCAAATTGTAATAAATTCCCAAAGGAAATAAACAGGATAACATGATGGAAACTAATAGTAAAAAATTCCCTTTACAGTGGTCAAAGGCCTTTCTTTGTAAGTGACATTTCAGCTGGCAGGTAAGAGATGGAAAGGAGTCAGCCAAAGAACGAACAGGTGGAACAATACAGGCAAAAAGCATGAGCCAGAAAGCAGCGTGACATACTTGAGGAGACCAGCACAGCCAGGACTGTACACACAATGTTAAGAGTGAACGAGTGAGACTGGAGAGATATACCAGACACAGATTAAGGCGCTTGGATTTTATTCCAATGACAATTAGAAAGCCATGATCTGATTTATATTTAAGATTGTTTTTGCTTTTATATGGAAAATGAACTGCAGGGGTAGACCAATTAGGCTGTTAAGATTATACAAAAGAGGCAATGATGACTGGTTCTAAAATGGAGGCTGTATATTCTAAAGACATAATGTGAAGGTTGACTTGACAAGACTACTCATACATTAGCTGTAGAGAGTGAAGGAAAGAGAACAAAAATGAGTCTCATTTCTTGCTCAAACACATTCCAGAGGGTGATGATAGGTTTATTCAACTTCGTAAAGTTGGAAGCCCAAACAAAAAAACCTTAACTCAGCAAATGGAAGGCAGAATAATAATAATTACCAAATTCTAAAATGAACTTGATACAGAGAGATCTGATCAGATCACTGGGAAGGTTTGGGTCAGGGCCATAGGAGGAAGTTGCCCAAGGCAATGGTAAACTGCCTAAAATGGGATTAGCTGAGAAGTTGAATGCTTCCGAAGAGCATGGAATTATGGGCAAGGAGATCTGAACTAAAAGCAGCTCTCTTCCTTGAGAAAGCCTGGATGATCACACAGCTGCATGCATTTCCCAAAGGACAGTATTTTGGCTGGGAAATAACTCCACATGCAGCCTAGGATCAGGCTGGCCCGGCAGACAGTGGCAGGGTTTTCTCTCTTTAGGTATTCTAGAAGGAATGGGCTCAGAAACCTGCCATTCTTCCAAAATTGTGTAGCTTTTGTTTCTTATGCTGTTAGTTTGTACACTAACCTCATGCAAATAAGAGAATTAAAAACTAACAAGGGGCGTGATAGAACTCAGGTGTTAGAGTTTAGCCTTAATTGATAGGCTTCATGTAGAAAGTTGTTATTCCAAAATTGTGAAGCTTTCGAAAAAAGACTCCTTTTCTTTATCACCTAACAGTTACCTCTGGAATTTTGCCTAGAGAGTGGTGGTGGGCAGCATGACCCCAAATGCTGTTCAGTAACAAACCAAGATACCCAGGGAAGTCAGGATATATTCTTCTAAGGTAATTAGGAGATTTTCATATGGCTTAGTTATTAGCTCAAGAGGGAACTGAAGCTGGGAAACGAATTCAGCAATTTAGAATCCTTGCTGCCTGTAATTGTTTTAAAATATATATAAATTACACATCCGCATGCACACAGACGATAGCTCCATAATAATGAAATACTCCAAAAGTAAAAATTTTCTGACAATATGTTAACATTTTCTTTTAATTACAAACATACGGAATTGAAAGTATCTAAAACAAAGAGAAGTCCAGCTCTACTTCATTGTAACAAGACTAGCTCTTCTCCACTGCCCCAAGCCTCCTAAAGATCTGGTTCTTAACCAGAAGTGGACATCAGAATTATCAGAAAGGCTTTCAAAAAAACAGATATCTGCAAAAGTGGAGGGAAAAGGAAGGGAGGATCTGGGTAAGAAAGTGGAATGGCAGGTTTAAGATGGGCCCTGGTAGGGAACTGTATACATTTTAAAAGCACCCGGGAAATAACTGATTGCACATCCTTGGCTAACCTTTAAAAGATTTTTTAAAGCTAATTTTCACACAATTTTAATTAGTGGCTTCTTCTAGTATTAATGGTTGAAGCCATGAGATAAATCTATTATAGTCAAAAATATTTCATGAGTGTAAGTAAGTGTACTTGGCTTACTGGATATTAAAGTCAAAATGTTGAAGTGGCAAAATAAAAGGATTACTTTACACAATTATATTTAAAAAAGACCTTTCTTTTTGGAGAGGATTGGGGGTAGTCACATTTCCCTAGGATTTCAGTTTAAATATAGTATTACTTTATGATAAAACTAAGTCTAAACACGTGCTTAGAAGTTTCTCCAAACAATTTCCCCGTGGGTTACTAAGGTTATTTCCTGTGAATGTAAGCACATACTAAATTACCTCCAGGAGTTAAGTACTGGGTTGGCCAAAAAGCCCCTTACATTTTTTTCTGAAAAGACACATTTTTCATTTTCACTAATAACTCTATTGACTTGGATAGTTGAGTATGCCGGCCGTCTCCTGCTATTGGCTTCTAGTGGGTAGAGGCCAGGGGTGCTGCTAAACATCTCCCAGTGTGTAAGAGAGCCCCACAGTGAAGAATTATATGGCCGAAATGCCAATAGTACCAAGAAACTTCGCAAACCACTTTTGATACTTTCCTTCAGTCATTGCATCTTCTCCACATACTGCACAAATCTTTTTCTGTGTTTCAGTTGCATTTTTACCTTACTTGAAATAATAAAGCACAATATGCCAAAAATGTTACGTATTTTCTTCGATCTTCAATACTAAAATGGCTGCACAAAATTTCATCAATTTTGATAATTTTTTTGAATACATGCTGATATGACAGCTTTCACAATACAATTTACCAAAATTGTCTCAAATGAAGTTAAAGACAACTAAGAGCCATCCTACAGAAGAAACTAACACATTTTGGTCAACTCAATATGAGAAACAAAACCCCTCCATAATTTAAATTTTTCAAAATTTAAAACACTGGAGATGCATTAATATTTATTTCACCAAGTCATTTTATTTAATGTGACAAAACTAAAATTTTCTCTGGAAATAAACTACTTTTCATTAGATAAAAATTTTAAATGACAAATCTATTCTTCTTATAGAAATAATGATGAAAAACTCAGAGCTGCCCTGGCTGGTGTGGCTCAGTGGACTGAGTGCTGAACTGCAAACCAAACAGTCAAGGTTCGATTCCCGGTCAGAACACATGCCTTGGTTGCAGGCTGAGTCCCCAGTAGGGGGCACTCGAGAAGCAACCACACATTGATGTTTCTCCCCCTCTTTCTCCCTCCCTTCCCCCCTCTAAGAGTAAATAAGTAAAATCTTAAAACAAACAAACAAACAAAAAAATGTAGAGCTCTCTCATCAGGAAAATTAGATTAGATTCTAACCCTGATTTTTGCCAGTGAAACAATGAAAACCAACTGTACCTCTGCCCTGATGTTATGACGTCCTGAGATAGTGCTAAATCTTCCTCACACACAAATTAGTTCATAGCATAAAAAGTGCACACAAACCACACAATATACTTTTCCTCCAAAAGAAAGAAGTCACAACTCCAAAAATACAATTGTCATAATTTCCAAAATATTAAGAAACAATGCAATTGAGCAAATCACAAAATCCCTGCTTCTCTATAAGATATTAAAATGCATAAATAATTAAAGTTTTAAATATTGTGTTTACTAATAAGATGAATAAGTGTAATATAAGTAATTAACATGCAAGACTCTAGAGAACTATATACTGAATGAGAAAAGAACTATCCTATTTATAGTGTTTTTAGTCATACTGTTTTAAGATTTATTTTCATCATTAAGAAAAGATATATGAGCTTATAAATAGAATTTCTCTCATTGTTTTTATTTAACAATGAGTAAAAGCAACCATCCAAAGCTACTATCTATTATTCTTTCAATTATATCATTACACTTGCCTTCAGTTGAAATTCCTGACTTAAAATTCTCATTTTCCAGTTTAGCAATATGCATGCTAGACATGTGTTAATCTACTCAAGGAAAAAAAAGGTAAGAAAATAGTGTTCTAATCTATAAATTAAGGTAAAAGTTTTGGACTGAGCCTAAGCTAAGAATTTATTCTGTAAAAATAATAGGCAGTATGTACATTCAGAGACCATTATTTAACAGAGGCACAATTTCACCACAGATCTCACCTATAAATTATTTTCCTGTTAACAGATTAAGGCTTTTACTAAACATGATAAGAGAGAGCATTTTTTAACAAATTTTATAGATGAAAGTAATTCATGTCAAAACTTGAATTAAGTTAAATATATTACCTAAATATTTACTCTGAATCTTAAATACATATATATTCAAATCTGTGGATATTATTTGGTTTTATGTCTATGGAAATTAAATTCTCAATGAAGTATGCACTGCATAAATTTTCTTGTACTGGAGCTTCACATTCTACATGGAAATATTTCCTACGTAGAGGGGAACAGAATCAAATCATCAGCTGCCATTAAAACAATGCTTTGTAAGATCCAAAAAAAACATTTTTCTATTCATGATATCCTCAAAATCTAGATTTCATGGTAAACCAAACCTTAGATTCAAAAACCCTCCAGTATTTGTGGTATACCTCATTCTACTCCTATTTTGCCATCATTCAATTGCTACCTTAAAGCTTCTAATATAGTGATGAGTGGAAAAAAATTGAATCTTGTTTTTAAAGCCTCCACCAAGAAAGAATTGAACTAAAATTTATATGACTAGGACAAAGATATCAACAATAAAATAATCTTTTTCATTTTCTAAGAAATATAAAGAACCAACATTATTTTTACTTTTAAGAAAATATAAAGAAAAAGCATGAAATTTTAATTACTGAATTACAGTACCATTTCAAATATAAAATTATATTTGATTAAAAGTACAAATATTTTCTCTCTCCATTACATTATACAATAAAAATGACAAATTTCAACAGGCTCCAAAAAGCTTTATATACTTACTTTATTCTTTACATGTAAATAACTTTTAGTAGAAGCCATGTGGATCTGGCAAAAATAAATGCAATTTGGTTTCCATCTCTGGTTTTCCCCTCAATATCTAAAGAATTTCAGCAACTGATTTATATAATCATACTTCACTTTGGCTGAATATCTATCTGTGATATAAAGTATTAGGACTACCTGGATATTAGAAATACTGTAAACATTAATAAAACTGTTAAGAACCCTAAAACTCCCTTAAAATTTATTGAATTTTTTTCAGCAACCAATTTAGGCAAATAACTGTGAGTTTATATTATGAATGTAAACTAAGTTTTATCAACCACATACTCTTAACAATATTTTATGGGTACCATATCCTGCACAATTATTCTGCTTTCCATGTCTACACAGAGTAGTTTTCCCTTTCACCTAATTTCAGTCTTACTCTCACAATAGCTTCATTTCCCTATGAGTTTTCATTAAATAAGTCAACAAATATTAGAATATTGATCATGCATATAATACAGTGCCTACACCTCTGAAATATAAGAAATGTAAGTTGTCCACATTAAAAAAAAAACACTTTTAGGGTTTGATTTATAATTGTAAGAACTATACTCTCTGGCCTATATAAGTATGTAATTTACTTTGATCACTATAGTGTTTGAAGAAACAGAACACTGACCTGCTTGCCCCCAACTTGACCAAATAATCTAGCCTCTGCAATGATGGCAACCTTTTAAATCATTAACACTTAGGTTATTTAAAACTAAAGGTTAAAACAAAATGGGAAGAGGACAGGTGTTAGCTACCAAACTCTTTTGGATCGAAAGAACCATTTTTTTCTTCTCAAGTGATAGTAAATGTTTGTGAGCAAATGGGATCCTTCATTCACAGTGATAAATAATGTTGTATTGTTTATAAACCAGAAACTTACTCTAAGATAAGTGTGCCTGATTATAAAAAATTATAGCTATTCACAAAAAATGATGTAAGATTAATATTAGTTAACACTGTAATTTTAACTTTGGATTTCTACATAAAAATCTTAAAACATACACATTAAAATATAATGTGCAAATAAGATATTTGATTACTAGTTCTAGACCCATGGGGTTTACATTTTAATTAGCCAAGGTACTTATGATATTCATTTTTCAGGTATTATGAAAATTTTGTTAGATTACAATAATTAATAATATAAATTAATTATTTATTTATCCCGGTAACATTATTAAGGTAGAAGAAATCCCTGTTACTCAGTTTTATTAAAACTGTATTTGTGATCCCAACTTGAGCTCCAGTAACCCCTGTAATTCAGCGGTTCCTTGTCTGATAACTTCATTTATCCAGAACAGACAGGAACCAAAAGACACAAACTAGCCTCAGCCAAAGGATAAGTTAAAGCCCATTTACCTTATTCACAGGCAATGATTCAAGTCCATGACTCAGTCTTTTTATTTTTTTTAAAAAAGGTATTAAAAATGTATTTGTGTTCTCGACCCTAAACAGATTAGGAGGAGAGAAGAGAGGGGGTTATAAGAAAAAAAGAGGAGAAGAAACAGCATAGAGCACCTAGTAGAGCAGTGATCCTCAAAATGGCACCCCAAGAAGAATAACCTTATCAGCATCATTTCATATTCAGAGAGCAAAAGAAAGGCCTTACCCTCAAGGAACTACAATCTAATACATTGGGGTAGGAAGATAATGAAAAGGGTCAAGACTCTAAGTAATTACAAATTGCTCTAGGAATTCTGATACCTAAAGGATATCATTTGTATTCTGATTCAATACAATCACTGAGGTAAATAAGGCTGAGCACAAGTCATCAAAAAAAAAAATTGTATTTGTTTGAAGCAACAGAAGACTGCAAATTTTGGAAATCTTCCTTTGAAAATTTGTTGAAAACGTAAAGTTTTGACAAAGCCATAAAGTTTCTGATATCCAAAAATGTCAGGTATGCTGGAAAGCTTCATTTCTTATGACGCTGGTAAATCAATTACTGCAACTGCAGACACAAAAGACGCAAATCAGATAATGTCCAAAAATGTATATACAGGATTCAAGTGTTAAAATTTTCCATCCCAAAAAGCCTAGGAAATGTATTCAAGCTGCTTTAAAAAACAAAAGTCCAGATTTTGGTAGACAGTTATCACTGGAGGAACTTACAATTTCCAGACTCGTCTATAACAATTTCCCACTGATGCTCCTCCGTGCTTTCTCCCTTCCAGGTGACTGGAGAGATACCTAGAAGCCACCTGACCTGGGTTCCAAACTGACTATGTGGCATCCCAGACAACTGAACATCTGCCTTCACTATTACAAAGCAAAAAATAAACTTCTGTCTGTGAAGACATTACATTTTGAATCTATTTGTTTCAACAGCACAGACAGTGGGCAGTAAGATTACCATCCACAGTAATTACAACTTAGACAGCAGTTTGTTGACTACAATTGTATTAATATCCTATCATTTTCTAAAAGGTACAAAGCCCCCCAAAGCAACTTCTAATTACTACTTACAATTTATAGGAATACCAGCCTAAAATCTGGATAACCGCATCTAAAATATGGGAAAATATTTATAAAATCATAAGAAAACATCTCACTTCATACACATCAATATGGAAGAGATTCCTAAAAAAGAATCCAGAACATATAACTATCACATAAACATGCAGTCTACATTTGAGTATTCATGGTAGATTTTACATGTCTGTGTGCACTAAAAGTTTTAAAAGGGATACATCTCTTAATTCCTTTCCTTTTACTAAAACCTTTCCCATGTGCCCTACTCAGGGTAACTGCACATATGAAAGGCAAAAAAGAGTAAGGGGGAAAAAAGCCCTGGATAGTGTAGCTCAATGGATTGAGCATGGGCTGCAAACCAAAGGGTCACCAGTTCAATTCCCAGTCAGGACACATGCCTGGGTTTCAGGCCAGGTACCCAGTGGGGGCCAGGTGAGAGTCAACCACACAGCAACATTTCTCTCCCACTCTTTTCTCCCTCCCTTCCCCCTCTCTAAAAATAAATAAATAAAATCTTTAAAAAAAGAGTAACAATAAAGATGATTAATCAAGTTGAGAAGAATCAAATAATTCAAGAAACAGAAGAGGCTGCCACCAGTGAATTTCTTCTTACAGAATTAGACTGCTCCTAACTAGACATGTTATACACAGCATAGTCATTTAATTCACATAAACACCCTCGCTCTCCACTGAGTAGCTACAATGTTCCTAGGCGCCACTGAGCCAAATGGTTAATGAAAACCTGGAGTTCTCAACCTATTTGATTGAAAGGAAAGAAAACAACTGACTTCTAAATCTCCACACCCAGCTAAGAATCAGGAATGTGCTCTCTCTGCCTTTCAGTTCATCCAAAACCACTACAACTCTCTACCTTACCCCAGACTCTAATCTTATACTACAGAAATAAAACTCCCCTCATCTCCACCTAGGATGCAAAGGGAGCCTTGGTGGGATTTCCTATTTACACATACTATGTCAAGGAAGTCCATATGCCTTTGAAAGGCCTTTTAAAGTCTAGTACAAAAATCAAACTCTTCTCTCCTTTTTGCTACCTATCATCACTGTCTTCCTCTATCTCCTTTTAGTGTGCCTATCTCCTATAGATCACTGTGTCACAAAACAACAGAATTTTAGATTAGACAGACTTTTAAAATACTCTGTATTATAGAAATGAAGACACTAAAACATAGGGGCAAAACGGAGTGTCAAAAGTCACACGGCTACTTTGGTAAAAAAACTGGCACCATATTCTGAAGGCAATTGAGTCCAATGAAAAGTGGCTCAAGAGCAGCAGGAGACCTTGCTGCAGGAACAGACCACTGAACCTGTAGTCTAAGGAAGCCCTACCCACTCCCATGAAGCCCCTACCCTTTAATTAAAGGACAAGTTAGCCAATATATGAGATTTAAACAGGAAGTCCACAACAGGAACTCTCAATGCTAACAGGACACATTAACCAGGGATTACCAACCAGTAGAAAAGTATCTACTGGGAGCTATTCAAGCCTTACCTGACAGGTCTCCAAGCCAGCTGCAGCAGACACATCCCTCTCTGTGCCATTAACGTCTCACCTCAGTTTCCTGAAATTCCCAACTGGGAAGGGAATACAGCCAGCAGGCACTCCCAAACCACTTATGGTTCTACAGTTCTACCGTTAGTAACCTTCCCTGGGACATCATCATCTGTACCCACATACATGCATACACACAGCAACCCCCAATCTAGAATGAGCTTGATATTAGGGCAGTGAAAAAACCCTCTACGCAAAAATTTGGGGACTCCTGATCTTAACTATAAATTTTTATTTTATTTTTTTAATGTAGAAAGTAATCCCCAATTAGAAAACCTGGAAAGGTTTGAGTGACTCTGCTGAATATACCTGAAAAACAAAGTAGTTACAAAAAAATGGAAATGTGCAATTTAAACATAATACTTACAAATATTTTAACTGGTTTTAATGTTTTAGCACCTCAAAACACACAATGACTCTAGTTCTGATGCAGTTAACTTTCAATAGGCATATTTCTGTTCCTCATATGAATATTCATCTATATCCTCTTGAACATTTGCATTTTCTAGAAGTTCATCAAAGATGTTTATTGATTAAAATTCACTATATTTAAGAGATACCCATCAATTAAAAACATTTTTCCAAGACAGAAATGAAACTTAGTTAAATGAGTAAACATTTACTAGGCACCACCAATATGGCTACATCTGTGCAAGGTAAGAAATGACAAGATCCCTTCTTCTTAAAGGAATTTGTAATATGCTTGGGAAATCTAGACTGGTATTTAAAACAATGAAAAGAACATTTTAATGCTAAACTACCTCTGTTGCCATTAAGTATAAAAATACTTTTGTAAAATCAGTTGAAACTGAATCTCAAAAAACTCATGCCAGAATTACTTGACAGTCCCACAGAATCCAGTAGACTTGAAAAATAATTACAAGGAAAATCTGCTTAGAGTTACAGCCTACAAAACATGGCAATGTTTAAGAATTATGTAACTATTTTCTATAATTTTTATATTCAACAATTATCCCACTTAGTAAAACATAATCTAAAATGACAGCTTATGAAATTGTTATGCCTTTAGTAACTTTAACCTAGAGCCTCAGATATACAGTGAAATTTTAAATATGAACTTAGATATTCACCATCTGCAAGACTTAGCAAAGTTTCCTGTTTTCCTAGTGGTATAGACACTCCTTTGTTAGATATCAGGGTAGTAATATAGTGAGGTAGATCTGTGGATTCAATTCTATCTAGCCATTATGACTTAAAACAGTTCAAGATTTTAACCTATACAGTTTATTAACTTTAACAATATTTTCCCAGTTTGCCTTCTCTCGTTTTTCAGTCATACAAGTTATATGGATATGCATATACATATGACTAGCCTAAAAATAACTGAAAGGACTATCAGTAGAAAAGATTTTTATTTATTCCATTCAATACAAAAAAAAGAACTAGGACTAGTGGATAAAAGACAAGACAGAAATTAGTTCAGATGAGATATAATTTTCTTCTTTATTCAAACTGTACAAATGCACACTGGGCTGCCTTGCTTCTATAAGTGACAAAGTAAAAGCTAGATGATACTCTGTCAGGAATGCCACCTCTAAACTGGTACAACGCTGAACTATGTAAACCCCAAAGGTTTCACCTATATCAATGACCAGTATCAGATTCTCACATAAGTCAACTATTCTGCAACTGAATGAACTAAGCCTCCATTTTATCCATCTATGATATGAAATGTCACACACACAAAATGAAATAAAAAACTTTACTTTTTAGTACTGAACTTTAAAAGTAAAAGGGATCTTATCATCCAAACCTTTCAACCATATAAGAAAAAATATTTTAGCCCTAGCTGGTGTGACTTATTGGGTTGAGTGTTGGCCTGTGAACCAAAGGGCAGCCAATTCGATTCCCAGTCAGGGAATATGCCTGGGCTACAGGGCCAGATCCCCAGTAAGGGGCACACAAGAAGCAACCACACACTGATGTTTCTCTCTCTCTTCCCCTCTCTTTAAAAATAAATAAAATCTTTAAAAAAATAAAAAAGAATAAATATTTTAAATAGTATATTATATACAGGGTCCAGCAGAAGTAAGGCTTGCTTGAGTGTGGTTGGTGGGGTACGTGAATGTCTCACACAAGATAAGACAGCAATTTGAACATTTCACCTAAAATGTCATATGGTGTGCTTAAGTGTGATATTGTTATGTTATGGAATTATAAACTTGTGATTTTGTAATAAAAGGGGGCATTATTTGTGCCAGACTCTGCATATAGTTTAATACTTTACTATTTTTGAACAAGAATGATGGATAAGTATTAATTTTCCCTTTTCCCCCACATCTTGACCAAGCCAAAAAATATATCAAGAATATTAGCCAGCCCTGGCTAGTGTGGCTCAGCTGGTTGGGCATCATCCCGCAAAGTGAAAGGTTGTGGTTCAATTCCTAGTCAGGGTACATGCCTGGTTACAGGTTCAGTCCTACAAGTCGGGGAGCCTACGAGAGGCAACTCAGTAATGTTTCTCTCTCACATTGATGTTTCTCTCCCTCTCTCTCCATCCCTTCCCCTCTCTCTAAAATAAAATAAAATAAAATCTTTACGAAAAAAGAATATTTGCCAATTTTCCCATCAATTTGGTATCCTCAGGAACATATGAGTGACTAAGTACTTCAAAAACTCCATCTAAAAATATGATAAATTATTTAATAATAGTAAGTTTAGTATATTTTCCCCAAATCAATAAAATATAAATTTATAATAAAATATACCAAATGGTCCAAAAATCTGCACCATCCTCATCTTGAAAGAATAAATATTTAAAAATACTGTAAGTCATTTATGGCTCTTTCACTTATGAATCAGTGGTGGCATTTTTCAAGTCCAAGAACTCCCCTCTGTCTCTCCCAAGTGTCCATACACAATTAAGCAGAACAAGAGATACTCAATTCCTGAGTCAGAACTGTACATGAAATCACCAAATGATATACCATAACACCATCTAGAAAGGTATGCTCCTGTTGCTACCTCTCTCAAGCACTTTCAAATAGACTGAGGCTAATACTGAGGTAATTAAAGTACACCAAGTTAGCTGTAACATCTACTATCAAATCAGAACACTCTTAGGAAAAATTCTCATTAAGAAAAATACTCCAGCCCTGGCTGGTGTAGCTCAGTGGATTGAGCGCGAGCCTGCGAACCAAAGGATTGCAGTTCGATTCCCAGTCAGGGCACATGCCTGGGTTGCAGGACAGTTCCCAGCAGGGGACCCACAGGAGGCAACCACACATTGATATTTCTCTCCCTCTCTCCCCCTCTAAAGATAAAATAAATAATAATAATAAAAATATTCAGCAATTGTTTCTCAAGATAAAATTATTTTTCATGGCATAAAAAATTAAAGCATAAACTATTATTTCACATACTTAGTGCAGTCATATCTTCATTTCTAAAGACCAAAATCTGTTTGCCTAAACCAAAAGCTATTTTATATATATAAATACACACACATTCCTTTAGACTACATGCTCTGGAAATAAAATGAATTTTTCCAAGACTGTGTTAAACCAGTGATTCTTAACTTTCAAAAGCTGTGAATCTCAGGATAATACAAGCTGTGACTAGGGAAAAAGGCATATTTACAAATTTAGGTGTTTTCAAAGACAATGCAGCCCAAGTTAATTGCCATTCCCCATACTCATATAACTACCTTCTAAAGATTCTTAGAAACGTTGCTATTGTTCTTAGGTTGAGTGCATAAACAAGTAAATCTTTGATTTCTTAAATGAAAATAGAAAAAAATGATTGTGTGTACAATTCAATGGAAACATGCTGCGTATTTTTAACACTTTTAAGTGTCTTTAAACCTAACTGGCTATAAATTCAAAATAACTTGTATATAAAGCTTTACTTGTTGTATTAAAACTTTTTTAAAAACACAAATCATGTTTTAAAGATCATCAAAACAAGATTAAAAAAAGGAGACTTGATTCACTCAAGATCTTCTTTGTTCCTGGAAGTATGCTTTTGTTTCTTACAATTTGAGGAAATTCAAAATCTTAATATCTACTCAACTCTGCCCAAGTGTTTTTACATTTTAGTCAAGAGATATAATTTAAGTATGTATTTCTTCATACATAATGAAAATAACATTACTCTAGTTTACATTTGAATGCCAAAATAGTTAAGGCTTTATACTTTTTTAAAGAAAAACAGTAGTTGCACATGTTTTTGAGAGTAACAATATGGAATAGAAATTGGAGAAAAGAAAATGAAACTTCATAACTGAAAATTATGAATAGGTTATACATGCAGTAGACAAGAAGCAGTGACAATGAATTATATCATCGCTAAGGCAAACTTTATGACCATTTTTACTCTACAACCTTAAAGGAGAATGTCAAGAACTCTTCTTAAGCCTTGAAAAAAATATCACTTGTGGGTAAGAAGTAATGGAAGACATTGAAGAGTTAAATGGTTTTTTGAAAGTAAGTCAGACTTAATTTTTTCTTTGCTCATTTCCAGAGAGTGTTAAGACATTAACTAAAACAAGAAAATATGGGGAAATAATAAATGCAAAACTATTCATCTATTTTTGGAAACTATTTTACCTTTGTTGTCATTTGAAATGAAGATTTTTAAATAACATGTATAAAAAACTTAGGAATATATTTAATATAATATACTGACCCACTTCCAATGGTTCCAGACAGTAATTACTCTCATCAATAAGAAACAGAAGGACCAATTTAACATTAGAACTATGTAGAAGAGTGAATAGTTTCTCATCTAATTTAATTTTTAAATTAATTAATTTCATCCCAAATTTAGGTTATAATATCTAACTGGGGCCAATAAAACACTTACCTACACACAAGTTAACACCTACTGAAAAGCTTAAATACCCAGCATTAATGAATTTCTTAGCTAAACATTTTCAAGGTCTAAAATTCCCTTTGACACTTTTAATGCCGCCAATATTTAAAAAGCTTATTTTTTTTTAAATAGCAAGCTTGAACTAGTCTGATCAACGATGTGAACAAATATTTATTTTTAAAACAAAGGAAGATGTGTTATTATGCCAAAATATATAGGTACTTAATTACAAAAGCCAAAGTTTTCTACTGGTATATGGATACCATTGTTGAGTGCTTTATAAAAACTTCTCAGAAGTCTGGACAATCTCTAACAAATTTTAGAGGTATAGCTGACATGCAAATTATGCTCATGTATACAATGTGAACACACCTCAATGGGAGAAAAATCTAAGTAGCACATTACTTACAAGTAACACTTTTAGGCTACCAGGGATATTCAATTCTGACACTGCTCTCTAGGGAAGAAGGGAAAATGTTTACAAATTTAACTAAACCTGAGAAGAGCCAAAGTTGAAGACAAGGTACGGGGACATGTGAAGGGAAAGGGGTTGAAGGGTAGGAGGAAATGAGTGGATAGGAAGAGTGAGAGAGAAAGGTAGGGGAAGGAAGTATTGATAAGCCCATGGCAATGCAAGGTTACTTAGTCTCTGAGTACACTTGATAGTTCACATGCTAAACTGAATGTTCTGTTCCATAAAGTCATCACTACCTTCTCTAACTCTTCCCCAAAAGGTCCTGAATTCTGTACCAGTATCAAAACCAATGATTTTCTTACTAATTTGATTAAGCCCTGAAGGCAATGCTAGTTCCAGGCTGATCTAGTTAGTATTTTGGCTTCATTTAATATACATACAAAATCTGTATGGAGAGCTCACATATTTTACAGACACAAGATAACCTGCTCAGCACTTATGATAAATTCAATATAGTTTTGCATACCTCACTTTTCTGATTAAGGTACAGACCACTAGAGATGGCTGATGTTAATTACCTAAAAATTGCTTCATATTTCTATATAATAAATGTTTATGTCATAAATTAGAATGTAAAAGTTGCATGCATTTTTAAGATAAAAGAGAGAGGTTTAAAAAAAAAAGTTCTCGAAGGGTACCATTCCTCAGGATCCCTCAGGACCCCTGGGGTCTAAGTACATTTGTTCAAATTCTTCTGTCATTATGGGTAAACCTAGAAGAAAATGATTGAGAAATACTGTTTTCCCCACCTCAATGACCCCTAATACTTTCACACTTCCTTCCTACTATTGTTTATAATACTTTATCCAATTAAAATTATTATTATATAATAAATACATCTAAACATGTTTTGAATAATAAAGAATGTTATTTTTTAGAAATTTAGTACAAAAGGACTTTTGAAACACATATACACATCAATACTTTTTTCTTATACTCCTAGAGAAGTTTTTGAGTGAAATAGCATTATCATTGGCTTTTTAAAAAGGGAAATACTAAACCCAGGTAGATATTTTCCCTGAAGAACGACTTTCTTCTTTAAATTTATTTCTGTGCTTTTAAACACCCTGATATATAATTTTTGTTCATATTTAAACTCTGCTTTCAATTTTTGAACTATGGTACCAAAATCTAGAACATAAAACTCACAATGTGTTCAAATGTGAATCACCCAAGTATACAATTTCAGTTCTGATAAGCTAATAGGCAAATGGTGCTTACAGATTTGATATCTGGAACTCACTGGAAACAGTTACTCAACTTACCTGGTGCTAATCCAGCAGCAGCAGGACTTCCCATGGATGGGTGAGAGAAAACTTGAGAGAAGGCAGACATATTTGACTGGGACACGTTACTCAGCCTGGAGGTTGATCCTCCTTTAGGAATAAACTCGCTTGCGGTAGGATTTGGTGTCTATTTAAAAATCAAATATAGTAAGTTAACACACTTTAAGCCCAAAAAAGACATTGAATCTACGAGGCATAATTCCACAGTGTTTTATTTACTGACTAAATATTTCACTGAAAAAATTTATGGTGTTTTTAGTTTCCATAATTTGGAGTTGTATAATCAAATTTCTTGAGGGAATTTTTTATATCAAATTTGTGAATTTTAATCATTTCACTTGCAGGGTTTAACCTCAGAAACATGTAAAATTTGCCTTTATTGTCAAATATGCATCATTACCAAACTATCCTAACACATTTTAGAGAACTGGGAGGGTGAGACTACCTCAAAACTGAGCAACAGGTTTCAAATTTAATATTTTTAATCCATTTCTATCAGTATTAAGGTCAAAACTGCCTTTATTCCAAATTTAATCACTTCCTTTTTTATAAGCACTTAAGACATTTTCTCAATAATATGGTGCCATGTATTTAAGTAACAAAGATAAAAAAAATACTTATAAACAAGGCAAATGTGGGAAAAAATCAAGATATAAAAATAAAAGGCCCCAATGCCTGTAAAGTATCACATGTAACTTACGTTATACTGAAAATATTTTACTGTAAGATTACATTTGAAATATTCCTCCACAGTTGTACTATGTCACATTTTATATATTAAAGTGTCATGGTACTTTTGGCTCTAAGAACTAGTAAACATACGAGACTATTTCAAACTCACAATGGACTATATTTTTGTCATGTGAAACAAATGAATATCCTAAATATTTTCCTGAAATGGTGAACATTTTAAATTCTACATGTTTAAGTGTCATCAAGATTCAATAACCATTAACATGAGCGACATCATTTGAATTCAAATTCTAGTAGGGTCAACCAAGGAAATAATTCAGTATGTTCATACTTCAGCTCATATTTTATTTATGCATATAAACTAAGCTTAAAGGACTGACTCATGACACAAAGAATTTAATAACAGAAGTATTCTAGAATAATCATTAGAAAATCAGAAAATGGATGAATTACTGCACAACCCAAGAAAACTTCCCTGATATGAATGACACTTTGAACTGCCAAGTTAAGAGTTCAAAATACAAGATTTGGAAGATAATTCAACAGGCTAACCTAATTTTAAACTCTAAAACAAATGATACTTTACCAGTTGCATGCCAGGAAAAATGAAAGACAAAGTAATAAAATATAGAAGAAATGTTAATCTGAGCTTAATAGAAATATTCTACATATACCAAACGAGCCTCTTTTACTGCCACACCTAAAACATGAGATTCTGTGGGGAGGAAGTGGAGAATCAATCCTGAGTCAAAATATATTTTCCAAAGAGAAAAATAAAATCTTCTCTCTCTCATACACACCCAAGACACATACACAGTAAACCTTCCAAATTCTAAAGTTTTCAAAAACTGCCTCATGTTCTTTAAAAGTATGGTCAATTCCTTAATTTCCAGAGTAGAAAATAAGCCAATGCTTTTCACTGATGTGTTAATCCCTAGTTGTAGGAAACCAATGGCTACTGATGGAATCACTACTTCTGAGCTACATCTGTTTGTACCAGTTAATTCTAAACCTATGAGAAGACAAAGTCAAGATTTTAAAAGCAATCAGGTATCTTGGTGAGAGTTCAGAATGCCTATGAAAGATGAGGACTTTAGGATTAAAAGATTACTAAAAGATGCCAGATTTAGACAAAATTATGTATGCATGTAAAACTTCTTAGTAGCATGCTCCTGAGAAATAAATGTCACCAGTTTCCATATCACACATACCCTGTTTACTGTGAATAGCAGTGTATCTGATCTGAGAGCTGAATTTCTCTATAAAACAAATCCATTTAAATTGATCTGAAAGCCTACATTTAAGGCATCCTATAAATGAGAACTGGGAGGTGAAAGTATGTTCTACCTTTGCCAAACAAATCATACATAAAATGTCATTCTAACAAAGTATAGAGGACCTCAAAACTTATAACACAAGTTATTAAAAACAACATAACTAAACATTTATACACTAAACTGCAACTTCTAGAAATTTCAACAACCACAAATGCAAAGAATCTACCTAACAGTGAATTTTAATTAAGAAGTGAAAAAAAGGATCTAAATCCTCTCTCCTTTAAGTCCTGATTTAAGATGCAAGGCATTTCCCTTGAATGGGTGGTTTAAAAGTTTGTTTTATTCAACCTTGAATATTTGGGTCAAAGAATTTAAACAGCAGAAAAAAGAATTATATAAGATTAAGGTACAACACAAAAAATAAAATCTAGAAATAAGAGAGTAGTACTATTGTTACTAACAGATAATATAAATTCCTACAGTCACATTAGCAAACTATCAGAAATATTTAAAGTAATGATAAATTATTATAATACTGAATACTTTTTGATAATAAAATCAGGTAAAATAACTACAATAAAAAGATGTACTCTTAAAGCTGCTTTAATATTGTTTTAAAGTATAAATAATGGTTTTATAAAGTAAAATAGCATAGTCACACACCTTTAATATGTTCAGAATACTTTTTTAAAATATAAGCAAAGTGGTAGCTAAACTGATCACATTACAATGAACTACCTATTCATCAGAAAATAAACAATTTCTCTTAGCTTTAAGGGGTGATGGTTATATCTAGAAGGAAGACTCCAAGTTGGGTTACATAAATTTGTCTAACTTCAACAACACTAAAGAAAAGAAATTAGAAAAGGGAGAGTGGAAAGAAAATCAAAGTTTTATTATTTCTGCCCTATGATTTAGAAGATAATACCTTTCTAAATATCTAGGTATATTCCTACAACATTAAATTTGTATTTTTTAAAGACACAGATAATTGTATTTCTACTATATATTTCTATTCTAATTTCTATTCATGTTTTAATGCTAATTTTTATTTATACCTTTAATAGCTATAAATGCACATATGAAAGAAACCTATACTTCATCAAGTTATATACATTCTCTTTGTGAGAATTTATCAAAAATGGAGTTTTCAGTACTCATATACTTAAATTCATACTGCATCTTTCATGCCAAAAACAACCAACTACTTTTTATATAGTGAGTTCTCCAAACTGACATCCACCGACCTGTACTCTAGATAGCAATATACTAAATCCAGAGTCCTGACCTTCAGCTTTAAAAGCACTGTTATAATTTTATCATTACATTTTAAATGAATAATTGTTTCAATCCATATATCGTACCCTACCAAAATGATACAGTATTTCCCACATACAAATGATTGATAAAGGTCTTTTTACAAATGAAGATGTTTTCTGATGAGGTTTCTAACTCAAGTTTAACACAATTTTATGCTTTCCTACTATCATTTGATTCCATGGAAACTGTTAAAGTGATATAATATTTAAAACTGCTGGATTCCACTACAGATGACTTACTATTTAAGACCATGATAAATTAGTCCCTTAAATTAACAGACTAATTTAATTCATGCAACAAAACTAAAGGTGCGGCTCTTAAATATTTTTTTAATTAGGTAAAAATCACAGAAAGATTTTTATACAAAGCGAAAACAAAAAATATTATGTAATATTTCAACAAGTGTGTCAAAAGGTATGTAAGAAAAAGAGCTGTCTGAAAGTGAAGTGAATAATTGAGAAATCACTATATTCCTGAATATTGGTCAGGTTGCTTCATAATCAAACAATGAATTTATAAAACCATAAAATATCTTCGATGGTACAGCTCCTTATAATGAACTCTACTTGTTTACCTGCCTTATGGCTTCATAAGTTGTTATCAGCAATCTTTCTACTCTCTGAATGAAACAGGACCTAGTGATTTTTAACACCTTTATTTAGATGTAATTAACACATAATAAACTGCACATTTTTAGTTTTATGAAATAGCTACTTTATTTTTAAGTACTTTTTACTGATTATGCTATTACAGTTTTTCCCATTCTCCCTCTTTATCCCCCTCCGCCCTGCACTCCCCAACTCTCCAATATCCCCCCCAGTTCATGTCCATGAGTTGTACATGTAAGTTCTTTGAGTTCTCCATTTCCTATACTATTCTTGACCTCTCCCCATCTATTTTATGCCTACCAATTATGCTTTTTCTTCCCTATACCTTCCCCCACATTCCTCCCTTCGCCCTCCCCACTGAAATCCTTCCATGCAATGTCCATTTCTCTGATTCTGTTCCTTTTCTAGTTGTTTGCTTAGTTATTGCTTTCGTTGTTTGTCTTTTAGGTTCATCTGTTGATAGTTGTGAGTTTGTTGTCATTGTACTGTTCGTATTTTTGATCCTCTTTTTCTTGGATAATTCCCTTTAACATTTCACAAAATGAGGGCTTGGTGATGATGAACTCTTTTAACTTGACTTTATCTGGGAAGCACTTTATCTGCCCTTCCATTCTAAATGAAAGCTTTGCTGAATAGAGTAATCTTGGATGTAGGTCCTCGCCTTTCATGACTTGGAATACTTCGTTCCGGTCCTTTCTTGCCTGCAAGGTTTCTTTTCAGAAATCAGTTGACAGCCTTATGGGTCTCCTTTGTAGGTAACTGTTTCCTTTTCTCTTGTTGCTTTTAAGATTTTCTCTTTATCCTTAATCTTAGGTAACTTGATGATGTGCCTTGATGTGTTCCTCTTTGTGTCCAACTTCTCTAGGACTCTCTGGGCTTCCTGGACTTCCTGGAAGTCTGTTTCCTTCACCAAATTGGGGAAGTTTTCCTTCACTATTTGTTCAATTAAGTTTTCAATTTCTTGCTCTCATTCTTCTCCTTCTGGCACCCCTATAATTAGGATATTGGAACATTTCAGGTTGTCCCAGAGATTCCTCAGCCTCTCATTTTTTGGATCCTTGTTTCTTCATTCTGTTCCGGTTGGATGTTTATTTCTCCCTTTTGTTCCAAATCATTGCTTTGAGTACTGGTTTCCCTCCTGTCACTGTTGGTTCCCTGAATATTTTGCTTTACTTCATTTTGGGTATCTTTCATTTGCTTTTTCATTTTTTGACCAACCTCAATCAGTTCTGTGAGCATTTTGATTACCAGGGCTTGAAATTCTCCATCAGATAGGTTGGCTACATCCTCATCACTTAGCTCTCTTTCTGAAGCTTTGCTCTGTTCTTTCATTTGGGCCATATTTCTTTGTCTTGGTACACTGGTCTGGTTGTTCTAGTTGACTGTTTAATTCCTTGGTTGTAGGAGTTCCATGCAGTTTGATTTTCTGGCACTTCTGGTTGTACACTGACTTTAGATTGGTTGTTATCCTCCTTTTGGTTGTGCAAGGAAGCGAAGGGTTTCCACCTATGCCTCCATCTTGGCCAGAACTCTCTGAACTATGAAATAGCTACTTTCCACAGCAGATCCTCTTGGAACTGGAGGTTCTCTTCCACCAAACTGCACATATTTAAAATATAAATTTTGATAACTCCTGAGATAGGCAGGTAATCATGGCACCATTACCCAAATCAAGATAATGAAATATATCCATCATGTGCAAAAAAGTTTCCATAAGCCTTTTAAATTCTTCCCTCCTGTACCTCTCTGCTCCACTATTTTGTTCAGCCCAGCTTTCTGTGCCTATAGATTAGTCTGCATTTTCTAGAATTTAATAGAAATGAATCTTACATACATATATATGTGATTTTTTAACTTTTTAAAAAATTGATAAGCTGCTTTCCAGAATAGTTTTACTATTTCAGTATGTCCACCAGCACTGTATAGAGAACTCAAGTTGCTCTATGTACTCAGCAACATAAGATTTGGTAGGACTTTCACATTTTAGAAATTCTAATACATGTGTAGTGATATGTCACTGTGATTTTAATTTTCAGTTCCCAAATGACTAATTCGCCATTCTGTATCTTCTTTGGTAAAATGTCTGTTCACATTTTTGACCAATTTCATTGGCTTTGTTTTCTATTAAGAAATTTTGACAGTTCTGGACAAAAATCCTTTTTTCTCCAGGTCTATGTCTTTTCATCCTATTAACAGTTACCTTTCAAAGAACAAAAATTCTTAAATCTTGATGAAGTCCACTTTATCAAATTTTTCTTTTATGTGTCATGTATATTGTAGCAAAGAAATTTTGCCTAACCAAAGGTCACAGATACTTTCTCCTGTTTTCTTCTGTAAGTTTTGTGATTTCATGTTTTACCTTTAGGTCTATGATACATATTGAGTTAATTTTTGTATATCAGTAATTTCTTGCATATACTCAGCTATTTCAGCACTGTTTATTAAAAACATCATTCTGTCTCTACCAAATAGCCTTTACTAGTGCACTGAAAATCAGCTAATAAGTGAGTTAATTATTCCATTGACGCCAATCTATTTTCATGCCAATATCATTTATCTTGTTGAGTGTAACTGTGCAGTAAGTCTAGAAGTCAGCTATTGTAAAGTCTTGCATCTTTTCTTCTTTTTTTAAATCTGGTTTGGTTTGTAGATCTTTGGCATTTTCATATGAATATTAGACTAAGTTTACCAATTTCTATTAAATAGCTTACTGAATTTTATTGAGACTATATTGAATCTATAGATCAATTTGGAGAGAACTGACATCTTATAATTCAGTCTTCAAATCTATGAATATGATATACAACTCCATTTACTTGTCTTCTTTAATTCCTCTCAGAAATGTTTTTAAGTTTCCAATGAACATGCCTTCAGACATTTTATCAGAGTGATACCTATTTTATATTTCTGATATTGTAAGTTGCATAATTTTTATAATTTTGCTAATATGCATGCCATCAGTTTCCTGGGGCTGCTTTAACAAATTATCACAAGCCTGATGGCTTAAAACAACAGAAATTTATTCTCTTACAGTTTCTGGAGGCCCAAAGTCCAAAATCAAGGTGTTAGCACTCCCTCTGGAGGGGACTAGAGCGTGATCCATTCCATACCTCAGCTAGCTTCAGGTTATTGTCAATATTCTTTGGCATCCACATCATTTCAATTTCTGCCCCTATCCACAAATCACCTTCTTTGTGTGTAATCTCCCTCAGCTTCAGTCTTACAAGGACACTTGTTATTGGATTCAAGACCCACTTAAATAATTCAGGATGATCTTATCTCAAGATCCTTAATTCATGGCATCTACAAAGACTCTTTCTAAATGAAGTGAAATTCACAAGATCCAGGGATTATGAATGAACCCATCTTTGGAGGACTATTCAGCACAATATATTAGAGAAATAAAACTGAACTGCATGTGTTGATTTTGCACCAAGAGACTTTACAGAACTCCCTTATTTATCTTATTACAGATATTTATATTTTAACTACAGATGATCATGTCTCTGTAAAAGACATTTTCCCTTCTTCCAGTCTTTTATTTCTTCTTGCCTTATTACATTAAAATACCCAGTAAAAATAGAAATGGTGAAAGCAGACATTCTCTCATTACTTCTGATCTTAGAGGAAAGCATTTACTTTTTCACCATTAAGCATGATATTAGCTGTAGTTTTATCCCAGATGCTCTTTTTCAGGTTAAGGAAATAGGTACTCCTGTATTTCTAGTTTGCTGAGATCTTTTACCAGAAATAGATGTAGATTTTTATCAAATGTTTTTTTCTGTCTATTGAGATGATCATCTGATGTTAGTTGGGTAATATGATTAATTGCATCAATGGGTTTTTATATATTAAGCCAACTTTACATTAACAGGACAAGTTCCAATACTTTGTTGTGGTATATTTACCTTTTTATTTACCATTAGAATTCAATCTGCTAAAATTTTTAAAGAATTTGTGTATCTATATACATGATACACACTGGTTTTCTTTTTTTCTTTTTAGGCAGTCTTCATCTGGCTTTGCTATGATAGTAATGATGTTAGCATGTATTCCTTTCTTGTCAATTTTTAAAAAAGCTTGTATATAATTCATATTATTTATTCCTTAAATATTTGCTAGAATTTACCAGTGAAGTCATCCAGGCCTTCAATTTGTTCAAAATAATGAGTACTAGCCATGTTATCTATTACTTCTTGAGTGAACTTGAGTAGTTTCTGTCTTTCAAAGCTTTGTCTGTTTCATCCCCTATCAAATTTATTGCCATACAATAATTTGTAATATTTCCTTAGTGTCCTTATTAACATCTGTACAACCTAACCATGCCAATTATTTCATTCCTGATAATGGTTATTTGTGCCTTTTATCTTTTTTTCCTTACTCACTCTGGGTAGCTATTTACCAATTTTACTGATCTTTTCAAAGAACCAGTTTTGAGTTTCATTTTTCTCCATTGTTTTTGTTTCCTATTATTTCTGCTCTGATCTTAATTATTTCTTATGCTTTCTTTGGCTTTAATTTGTTTTCCTAGTTGTTCAGGTGGAAGCTGAGAGCACTGATTTGAGAACATTTGTCCTTTTCTGACATAGGCTTTTAATGCTTTAAATCTCCCTCTGATTACTGCTTTAGTGGCACCCCAAAACTTCTGACATGTTTTCATTTTCATGCAGCTCAAATACTAATTTCTCTTTTTTTAAAAAAAAATTATTTATTTTTAGAGAGGGGAAGAAAGGGAGGAAGAAAGGGAGAGAAACATCAATGTTCGAGAGAGACATTGATCTGTGGCCTCTCAAACACCCCCAACTGGGAATCTGGCCCGCAAACCAGGCACATGTCCTGACCAGGAATCAAACCTATGACCTTTCTCTCTGAGCCTTGTGGGATGATACCTAACATAGTGAGCCATGCTGGTCAGGGCTAATTGCCCCTTCTACTTCTTCTTTGACCCATCAGTAATTTAGAAATATGTAATTCAGTTTCCAAATACTTGAAGAATTTCCAAAGATCTTTCTGCTACTGATTCGTAATTTAATTTCGTCATGGTCAGAGAACATATTTGTGTGGCTTGCACCTCTTTAAATTTATTGAGACTTGTTCTATGACACATAATTGGTCTGTTTTAGTCAATATCCCACATGCACTTGAAAAAAATGCCTTTAGTTGTTGTATGGCATAGTGTTCCATAAATATCAAACTGGTAGTTAGAATCATTCAGATCTCTCATTTCCTTATTGATTTTGTGTCTCTTTCTTCTTTTATTGAAAGTAGAGTACTGCCCTGATTGGTGTGGCTTGGCAGGTTGCGTGATGTCCTGCAGACCAAAGGGTGGCTGATTTGATTCCCCGTCAGGGCACATGCCTGGGTCGTGGGCCAGGTCCTGGCTGGGGGTATGCAGAAGGCTGGCGACCAAAGTTTCTCTTACTCTTCCTCCCTACCTTCCACTCTCTCTAAAACTAAATAAATATATATTTTTAAAAGTGGAGTATTAAAATTCCTAGCATTGTTTCTCTGTATCTCCTTGCAATTCTATTTAGTCCTTGTCTCCTATTTTTATTAACCCGATTACTCGGTGCATAAACATTTAAAAATGGTATACTCATATCCCCTTTACCTTTATCAAATGATATTTTCCATGGTAATAGTTTCTACTCTAAAATCTACTTTGTCTGATATGAATATAGCTATCCCAGCTTTCTTTTGACTAGTAAGGTGTTACTTTTAATCTATTTTTCTCTTTATGTTTAATGTAAATTTCTTATCAGTTTTATATAGTTGGATCTTGTTCAGTTTTTCTAAATCCAGTCTGAAAATCTCTGCCTTTTTCTTGGGATGTTTAGATTACTTACATTTAATATGATTATTGATTTGCTTGGGTTTAAATCTACCTACCATCTTGCTATTTGTTTTCTGTTTGTTTCATCTGTTCCTTTTTCCCCATCCTTTTTCTGCCTTCTTTGGGATCAACTGATACTTTTGTTAAATTGTATCCCTTCCCTCTTCTTAGCTTAACTCTCTATTACTGTGGTAGTTGCCTTCGGTTTTAAAGTATGTATCAGCAACTGTCTTAGGCTGCTGGAGCTGTAACAAAACAGCACAAACAGAGTGACTTAACAGAAATTGAAGGTAGGAGTCCAAGACCAAGGTGCCAGTAGTGCTGCTTTCTTCTGAGGCCTCTCTTCTTGGCTTTCAGACAGCCATCTTCTTGCAATATCGTCATAGCAACAGGCCCTTTCCAGTGCACATGCACCTGGTATCTGTTGTCTTCTAAGAGTACCAGTCATTGGATTAGGGGCCCCAACCTTAAGACCACACTGCAGCTTAATCATCACACTGAAGGCCCCATTTCCAAATATAGTCACATTAAGGGTTACGGCTTAAACATACAAATTTGGGGGAGACACGATTCAATCCAAAATATTCACTATCATAGTCTTAAACTACTGCAGATATACTACAACAAGCTTACAATAATATACTTCTACTTCTCCCCTCCCAGACTTTGTGCTACAGTCATCATATATTTTATTTCTACGTTATAAACCCTAAAATACAGTTACTATTTTTGAAGAGTCAATTATCTTTCAAAGAGACTTAAATAGTAAGAAGGAAAGTTTTCTATACAGTTACCATTTTGGTCAACAAAAGACTGCTTATATGACAGTGTTCCCAACGATTAAAATTGAGCTGAAAAATTCCTATCAACTAGTCAGTTATACCATAACATCGTAGCACAACACAGCACTCATGTATGTGCTTGTGGTGATGCTGGGCTAAACAAACCTGCTGTGTGGCCAGGCACATAAAAGTGTAGCATGTACAATTACATACAGTATACAATACTTGACAATAATAATAAACAATTGTTACTGGTTTGCGTATTTCCTATACTGTATTTTATCACTAGACTATACTATTTCTACTTACAAAAAAAGTTGCCGGTAAAGGTTTGCTTTTTACACCAGCAATAGCCTCTTATGTCTAGTGTTTACCACGTCTCTTGGCTGCATAATTTTCTCTTATATTTGACTTAATCTCATGTTGTACTGTACAGTAATGTGCCATACAAGTTTATAACCTAGAAGCAATAAGCTATTATGTTATAGCCTACATGTGTAGTAGCACCAGCTAGGTTTGGGTAAGTGCACTCTATGATGTTCACAAAAAGACAAAATTGTCTAATAATTCATTTCTCAGAATGTATTCCCATCGTTCAGCAGTGCATGACCATTTACTCAAGTAGTTACTATTTCTAGTACTCTTCATTTCTTTGTATAGATCTAGATTTCCATAGGGTATTGTTTTCCTTTGCCTAAAGTACTTCCTTTAATATCTTAACATCTTAACATCTATTGAAGTATACTTCTGCTGATGGTGAATCCTTTCAATTCTTGTGTATCTGAAAAAGAATGTTTTTTAAAAATTATTAAAAATTTTTTAAATTTTGAAATAAGAAACACAAGAAATAGTACCCTCCACTATCTTTCCCCCAAAATCATCTCACATAACTACAGTATTCTTACTCAGATTTTACCAGACTTACATGCACTCATTTGATTTCATTCTTGTAAGATATTTTTCCCAAGAGCAGAATTCTAAGTTGAAATATTTTTACTTCCTGTATTATAAAGGTATTGCTCAATGGTCTTCTGGCTTGTATTGCAACCAACAAGAAATACACTGCCATTTGTATCTTTGTTGCTCAAAAATGGATATTTTTTCCTCTGACTCTTATTTGGTGTGCATTGGTGTAGTTTTATGTTTTTCCCATGATTCTTTTGTGCTTGTGTTCTTTGGGCTTTTTGGATCTGTAGGTTTACAGCTTTCAATTTAGAAGACATATGCCCATCATTTCTTAAAATATTTGTTCTATGCACCCACCACTACCCTACCCTGGCTCAGGGACTCCAAATACAACAGTGTTAGAATGCTTCAAGTTATCCCACAGCTCACTTTCTATGTTTTTTTTTTAGATAGTTTCTATTGCTATGCCTTCAAGTTTATTAATCTTTTCTTATGCAATGTCTAATCTGCCATTAATTCCATTCAATATATTTTTCATTTCATATATTCTAGTTTTAAATTTTACAAGTTCAATTTGGATTTTAAACTTTTTTGTCTATATTAACATGTTTAATCTTTCCTATAGCTTCCTGAACGTATTGAATATAGTTATAAAACTGGTTTGATGTTCTTACACTATTGATGTGACATTTCTATGTCATTTTTAATTGATTACATTTTCTTCATGAATCCAATTTTCCTGCTTCTTTGCATATCTGCTAATTTTTTATTGATACCAAACATTGTTACTTTTAGCCTGTTGGATGATGAATTTTCTTTATTCCTATAAATCTTCTTCAGTTTTGCTCTTCATTGCAGTCAGACTGCTTAAAACTTAGTCTGATCCTTTCAAGTACTGCTTTAAACTTTATTAGGAAGGATTAGGGCATCATTTATTCTAAGGCTAATTTGGCCCTAATACTGAAGCAAAAAAACCACCCATTAGCCTACTTGATGCTTCATGAATTATGTTTTCCATGTCAGTTGGTAAGGACAGGAACTATTCTTGGCCTTATATAAACTCTGAAAATTATTTCCTGTGATCTTTTCAGATATTTCTTCTTCTAGTTCAAGCAGCCTGCTCACTCCTATCTTCTGATCAATACTCAGCTAAAGACTCAGGGGACACATCTGCAAGTGTCCAAATTCTCTGAGTATGAGCTCCCTCCTCTCCAGTACTTTCTTTTATGAACTACAGCCACCTCGGCCTCCGTGAACTTTCAGTTTGGTATTCTCAATTAGACAGGCTCCACCTGAGTTCCCTCTCCAGGAACCAAGTCTGGAAAACTCTCTCCAGGCAGTAAGCTGGAGTAATCACAGAGCTCACCTCATCTGACTTCTACCTATCAGGGATCAGATTCCTCCCATGCCTAATATCTCATATCTTGAAAACTCCTCTTTTATATATTGTGTTCAGTTTTTTTTCTATTTCTGGAAAGAAGACCAATCCTTGTTTTCCTGTCTTGGCCACAAGATAAATCTAATGGTGATGTTTTCAAAACACAAGGTATTCCTGATTTGATCTTAAGTTACTGACATATAAAAATTCACCAACCCCTTGTTTTGGTTAGATCAGACAGCAGTAAAAAGTAGTACTTTACAATGATCATTTCAAACAATTTGTGAGCAAATCAATTAATTCCTTATAAGCTCAGTTTCCTTTTCGAGTCTTGTTTTCCCTTCTATGTCGTCTCTTTCTAGAACAGATAAATTATGTCTCAAATTCAACGATTTCTACTCATTTCACTGTCAGTACCCTAGTCTAAGTTACCATCATCTCTACTCAGATTAACCACAACATCATCTCAACGGACTAACTCGACTCATCTTGCTTGACTGCAATCCATCTTTCACTTTTCAGCCAGGATAAAAGAGAGTAAGAGAGAAAGTAGAAAAAGAGAGGAAGAGAAGGAGAAAAAAAAAGGAAAGTGGAAAGAGAAGAGAAGAGAAGAGAAGAGAAGAGAAGAGAAGAGAAGAGAAGAGAAAGATAGTTTTGTTTAGTTGCTTTACTGCTGACATCCAATCAGATTGACCATGTTAAGTCTCCATGGACCTTGACTGAATCAAATCAATTTTAAAAAATGGGAAATAAAATGTTAATATTAATCTTACCTTTATCTAATTTTTTCCAAAACCTACAACTTCAACCTCCCATCTTCACTACTAGTCTTCCCTCTCTGGAGTGACAAAGGAGCCTAGTTGAGATTAATTCAAAAGATACATGTCCAAAATAGCTAAGCAAGAGTGTGTGTGTGTGTGTGTGTGTGTGTGTGTGTGTGTGTGTGTGTGTGTAACTGTGTGAGTGTATGTTGGATTATTTGGGAAGGTAGAAGAGGGGAGACTGACAATGCAGGACAAGAGAAAGAATAGGCAAGCAGTTTACCTTGATAAAACAATCTAAAAAAGTGTAAAAAGATGAGACCCATGGATATAAAGACCAGCCCTGTTCAGTGCTATTTTTACTAGTCTTCAGTGTTCGTAAACAACACCAAATAAAGAGGAACAGGGTGAGAACAAAAGGAGAAGTCAAATGGCTAACGAGAACCTCCAAGTTCACATTTCTACATTTTTTTATTTAATAGGTTATTTTCTCAGATTTCAAGCATAGCCAAATGTGGTCAATTATCATCAAAATATCATCAAAATATAGTCAACTTCTGAGTTATTCAGAAACTCACCAATTTAAAATCTCTCGTGGTTCATCTTGTGAAATTTCACATTTAAATACCACTACTACTTTGAAATTAGGTCTAATATCACAATTTACAAATTTTCTGAAACAAACTGGGTCCTCTGAAAAATACCCAATAAAGAAAATATGATATTCTAAATAAATCAGAATCGAACTGATGAAACCAGTCAAAGAGAGCTGATTACTAGTGCTTCTAAGGGATTTATGTAAGTGTTCTTTTAAATACAAGTTCTGCTATTTATAATCTGGCTATCTTAATGGAATGTAGCATGTGTAATGCTAGAACTTGCCAAATGAAAATCAATTAGTAATGAGTAATAAATCAATTAGTAATTCTTCCTATGGTAGAATTAAACAGAAAAATTTTCACAAAGTCAGCACAAAGTAATTGTATATAACAGCTTAAAATTATAGACACATAAATTTCCAAGACTCCTAGGAATACTAGTATTCATTAGTTCACCCTTTACAAAGTGTGTCAGAAATAAGTAATAGTATGAACATTATTCTTGAGAATAGTTTGATAGTATGCATCAAAATTTAAAAATAAACATGCCCTTTGACCTAGTACTCCTACATCTAGGAATTATAGCTAAGGAGAAAATCAACCAAGTAAAAAATTTTTAATTTATCACATTTTTTATTTATAATTTTTTAAAAAAGGAAGTAACTACAATATCTATCAGTAGGAATATGGTTATGTGGATCATGATACATACAATAGTTTGTAGCCATTAATAATCATGTGGATTGACATCACAGAAACAAAAATTAAACTACAATTAGATATCACCTCACACCTGTCAGAATGGCTATCATCAATAAATCAACAAACACCAAGTACTAACAAGGATGTGGACAAAAGAGAACCCTAATGCACTGTTAGTGGAAATGCAAATTGGTGACAGCCACTGTGGTAAACAGTATGGAGGTTCCTCAAAAAATTAAAACAGTATGGAGGGTCCTTAAGACCCAGCAATTCTACTTCTGTGTATATTTCAGAAGAAATCCAAAACACTAACTTGAAAGAATATATACACACCTATGTTCATTGCAGCATTATTTACAATAGCCAAGATATAGGAGCATATCATGTGCTCATCAGTAGATGAGTAGGTAAAAAAAGTTGTGGTTCATATATACAATGAAATATTACTTAGTCATTAAAAAGGAAATCTTACCATTTGCAAGAGCATGAATGGACCTAGAAGGTATTGTGCTAAGTGTAATAAGTCAGAGAAAGACAAATACCACATGATTTCACTTATATGTGGAATCTAAAAAACAAAACAAATGAACAACCAAAACTGAAACAGATTCATAGATAGAAAGAGTAGAACTGATGGTTGCCAGAGGGAAAGGGGATAGGGGATGGTTACTCATATAATCAATTCAATCACAAAATTTAACATATATTAAGGCATTTCAAATACTTTTCCATAATGATATTTTGTCATGCAACTGTAACAAATAAAAATTTAAGAAAATGTAGAAAACATTAAATTTGAGGACTAATATTAGATCAAAGACTCATCTCACCAGCTAATCTTTAATCTGGGTTCAGTCAGTCATTTGAATAGCTAACACATAAGACACTGTGCTAGGCACCGTGGAGAAGATATATAAAGCATAGCCACTGTGTTCTAGAAGTTCACAGAATGGCATTCCACAGGTATTGAATGTGTCCTAACCCAATTCCATACCCCCAAAGCTCATCCATATATCAAACTGTCCTGTTACTTAAACTGTCCTATAAGACAAGTTACATATACATTTATCAGAGCAATGTAAATTCTAGAGAAAAGTTGTGTTCCTAATGCTTAAAGCTGTCTAATTAGATCATAAGACCATATGTTTGAACTGAATCTTAAAAGACAAGTTTGCTGAGTCAAGACAGAGAAGGGCACACCGAGCAGAGTGTTCAAAGGCAGCAGCAGAAAGAGCATGGTACTGCAAATAGTTCAGTAGGTCGGCTGCAGTAATCAGGAGGGAGATACTTAGATACCTTTCTAAAATATGTGGATTTTGTTCTAATGATAAAGAATAGACAACAGAAACTAGAAACAAATCCAGATAATACCCAGGTAGTAGTTTGAAAGATAAGACCATTAGCAGGGAACCAGTAAGAGACTATAATAATAATAATAGTCCAGATAAAAAATAAAAATAGGCCTAAATTATAACTTAGTGATAAACAAAAGTGAAGACCTTTTCAATTTCAAAGTATCACAATCAATAGATCCCAGTGGATGAAGAATATGGCCAATAAGGAAGATGGAAGGGTCGAAAGCCCAAAAATTAAATAACTGTGTGGTTATCAGTAATCAAGACAAATAGTGGACATATACTTGTGCTGACCATATACAGTTGTGTGTAAATGAAATGAAAGAATGGGTTTGAAAGAAAAGATCTGGTGTTCACTGTACACATGTTGGATTTAAAGTCTTATGCCATATAGATATGTTTAAAAGAAGCTAATATTTAGAACGAGTGAGAATAGAGGACTGGGAGAATAATAAAATATATCTTGGAGTCCAATGTGAATAGGGAATAGCTGAAGTAATGAAGATATGTGAGATCACCAAGGAACAATGTGTAGAGTAAAAGAGGAGAATCAAGGACAGAGCTTGGAAGAGTTCCTGAGGGCAAGGCAAAGTGGGCAAGAGGTCCCCAAAAGAGACCAAAAACAGTCTAAGAAAAGAGAACAGAAGTTTCAAGGACTGAGGAATGGACAACAATGTCAAATGGAGCAGCAGTCAAGTAAGAACTGTTATATTTGGTAGTCAGATAACCTTATCGAAAGAATTTCTGTAGTGGTCATATTGAAAGGCAAAATGCTAAGGAATTAAGGGATAAATGAAAGGTGAAAAAGTAGTGACAATAAATAGTGACATTAAGCCTTTCTCCAACCATATCAGTTTCCCAAATGCACTGACCACAAAACACTTCCTCATGAAGCATTCCTTGGTTCCTTGGTTCTGGTGCTTCCAGAATGGTTGAAACTTCAACATAGCATGTCAAGGGAGAGACTGTCTAAAACTGAAAAGGGGCAGGAAATGGAATAAATTGCTAAAAGGAATAAAACAGGTTCTAAGGCATATACTAAAGGAACACCCGTTTGTCTGATCAGGAAGAAAAACAGTAAGCAAAGGTACAATCGAAAATGTTCCACATAGGTAGATAGCTGACGCATGAGGCAATTCTTCCTCAATGACTTTTCCCCCACTTCTGAAGAACACAAGTCATTTACTCAAAAGTGAAGAGAGAGAGTAGGTTTTACGAGATTAAAGATTAAGAACAGCAGCTACAGAGAACAGGAAAAAAAGAAGAGGTTCTGAGGTGGGATGGAGGTCAGAAAGTTAGTACCTATATAGTAACTCCATTTTAGCTGCACCAGAGTTTTTTAGCTCTTCAAAGTACTGAGAAACTCTGAGAGGTTGAAGCTTCACCGTTATACATTCTAATCCACTCCATCTAAAACTCAAAAGACCCCATTTTCTGAGGCCTACAGACTAGAAATTACCTGAAAAAAAAAACCAAAACTCCCAAGTAACCAAGATTCAAGTACACCCAGTAAGTTTACAAAACCTCTCTGGGACCTTAAAAGCACAGTAACAAACAATCAGATTTCACAGGACGATTTTTGCATCAAGAGACTTAATTACGTGAGCATTCTCGTAATTAAACACTTCTTAAAAGGAAGGCCATTTCATCAGACAACAAGAGGGGAAAACACTATCGAAAGAGGTGTTGACAAGTATGAATTTCCTAATACACCCAATAGTTCTCATACATTTACACCACACTGGGGATAAGCTAAAACAACAGTAATACTAAAATTTATGATTCATAACCACAATATTTCCAAAGGTCTGAGACAAATAAATACAATTTTATTTAACATGTCACTATTTTTAGGTAAATCTTAACATGAAAGATCCTGAGACATTTACAAAAGAATGCATTTTCCATCCTTCATTCAAGTTGACACCTAATTCCTATGTGAAGGATGGGAACACAGCGTTACTCCCTCAAAAAAAAAAAGGCATTTTAAATTAATTTTTTTTAATATTCCAATGCATCAACATTAAAATGTCAACCCCTGAAAGACAAATGTCACTGCCTCATTCTATACCATAATGCCACATATATCTCAACATAACTTACTGACAGCTAGCACCCTAAATAAATATAAACAAAGACTAGCTTTGGAGTGATAAGGTAAAACTGGAGGAATGGGCATGTATTTAATATCTATTATGTTATTGGAAATTTGAATCCTCACAATTTGGAAAGGTAGGTGATAAAATATTTCAAAACTGAACAACAGCATTTGAACTTTACACAAATGAAAAATCTTGAATTCACATACAAATTGATGAGGTAGACGGATGGGTAAACATCCTAGGAAGAGACTGAGAAAAGATAAAAGTAAATTTGCAATTAGGTAAAATATAGTATTGTTGATATGGAGTCTTAGATGACCTTCCATCTACCATCTACTAGGTGTCTGGGCAGAGATCATGGAAAAAAATACAAAATAGAGAAGTTCTGTCCCTTAACAATCCTGTCAAGAAGTTAGTAAGACTATTACCAGGCTCAGAAAATTGAAAAATATCAAGAATACTTGGGCAATGTTAACCTTTACGTTTTAAAAAATAGAAGATCCACCTGGCCAGTATACCTCAGTTCATTGCAGTGTCATCCCATGGACCAAAGGGTCAGGGGTTTGAAACCTGGTCAGGGAGCATACCTGGGTTGTGGGTTCAGTCCCTGGTCCAGGTGCGTATGAGAGGCAACTGATCAATGTTTCTCTCACATCAATGTTTCTCTCCCTCTCTCTCCCGCCCTTCCCCTCTTTAACCATGTAAGTATGTCTTCAGGTAAGGGTTTAAAAAAAAAGATCCTTAACATTTCAAAAGATGTCACCATCCTATGTTCTAAGTCACTTGTGATAATAAAACTAAGCACTGGTAACATACAGTGGCTAAAAACTCCAGAAAACCTATGATCAATTTTTTTTAAATATATAAAAGCCTTAAAATAAATTGTCACAAATAGCACATATTACCTAAGAGAAAGCAAATTAGATGGCAACATTTAGAGTTAAGCAAAATACCTTAAGGGAACAAAAATAATAAAGTAAACACATGCCTATTTTCAAATAATTACAATCCAGTGGAAAAAGATAAACAGGTAAGCAAACTTAATATAAAACACAATGAAATAATTGTTAGCACCAAGTATGCGGAAATAGGGGAAAAAATGTTGATTTGTAGTGTTTGAGCAAGTATTCACAGAGAAGGTAGCATCTGAGCTAACTCTTGAAGGAAAAAAGGAAATATTTTTTTCAGGTTCAGTTAACAGCAGTAGAGATACAAAGATATATAAAAGAGAACTGACAATGTATTTCATATTACACTAGGTATGAAAGATTCCATATGATTATAATTTAATATGTGTGGATGGTTAGAGATATAGCCCTAGAAAGGCTAAACAGATCCTAAAAGGAACTGACAAAAATTATTCAGAATACACACTTAAGGTATAAACTAGTCAACAGTGTTAACAAAAGCGAAGAGAAGGATACTGCAGAATTCTAAACATAGGGATTAGAGGTGGATGATATAGTAGGAAAATGTAAGGATTTAGAATAAAAAAGATGTGAACTAGAATCCCAACTCTATTTCTTACTAACAATGAGCATTTTCCAAAATGCCATTTCTGTATTCGTCAAATGGGGATAATGACATTATTGTGGTAAAGCCTTAACAGAAGGGCAACTGAGGCCTGCCCACTGTACTGCTTTTCAGTTTCCTTCTCATAATAAAAGGCAGAGTGTGAGTGATAATGGGAAAGAGTCATGTAACAGCCTCAGTGACTAAAAAGATACAGGCATTAATTAAAGAAGGAATATAAGTGAATATTTTAGAAAGCAGTAGATTGGGAAGAACAGAAAACTACAGTCAGCTTACATGTCAAATTTGCAGTGATAGTGAAATAGTGTATCTATTTGTAAAAGTATCACAGCAGGAAAAATGGGGGTCTTGACACAGAAAACAGAACTAATAGAAATAAAATTTTAAGAATCTTAGACATACAGAGGAAAGCAAAGAACAAGCCAAAAACAGGAGCTCACAAGGAGCCAGGATGAAACAGACATGAATGCAAAGAGGAGCCCTGGCCAGTATGGCTCATTTGGTTGGGCATAGTCCAGAAAACCCAAAAGGTTGCTGGTTGAATTCCCATGCAGACATGCCTGGGTCGTGGGTTCAGCCCCCATTCGGGGCACGTGCAAGAGGCAACCGATGGATGTTTCTCTGTCCCACATCAATGTTTCTCTCCCTTTCTCCGTCAATTCCTCTCTCCACATCAATAAAAGAAAAAAAAATTTTAAATGCAGACTTCTGCTCAAGATGGCAGCATAGGTAAATATGGCTTGCCTCTTTACACGACCATAATCCTTCAGAACTATCAGAAATCAAGTTGAATGGAAGGATGAGAACTACGGAATTAAAGAAACCACATCCATCCAGAATGGTAGGAAGAATAGAGATGCGCAACAGGCTGGTCCCACATCCATGGGTAGTAGATAAAAATTCAGGAGGGATATCTTGGGAGCAAGGAGTCCCAGCCCCACACCAGGTCCCCCAGCCCAGAATTCCAGTGCCAGAAAGAGAAGTCCCTATAACTTCTGGCTGCAGAAACAAATGGGAATTGAGTTGGTAGAAGAATCTTCTGGAGTCCCAAACAGTTCCCCTTAAAGAACCCACACATGGACTTACTCAGACTCACTCCCTCTGAGCTCCAGCACAGTGGCATGCAGGGAAAAACTGAAATGTCTATCATCAAGGTAGGAGCTGGGGGACAGCTTTCTCCCAGACAGAAAAGCAGATAGAGGGCACTGACCCTTTTCTGAACCCTCCCCTCACAGAGCCAACAGGCAGGTGCCATATCTGAGATTCCATCAACCTGGCTAACACTATTTACCCCATCCTGGAATCCCAGACTCCTTCCAGCTTAGGGGCCCACCCACGATCTTAACAGTGCATTTTCCACAGAACGGTTAGTCATGGCTCATGCTTCCTAAATCCTATTAAACAAGCAACAGCTGGCCTCAGTAAACCCCCCAAAACCCCCGTACCACATACCTCTTATTAAGTGGCCCCAGGCATGGCACCAGTAGTGACCATACTAGATTCACAACTTGGCTTCACCTGGGAATCTCCAAGCCCAGCACAAATAGCAGCCATCTAAGATTGCTTTATAGCTTATGCAGGTGGCCCCGGGCAGAACACAGGTGGGGGCTTACCTTGGCCTGGACCACCTGGGAAACCCCAGAGCCTAAGCACCCAGTGGACAACTACAGACCACATCAGAGCATTTACTGCTCTGCCCCTGCACAGCTGACCCTCCACAGAGGGCAGAGGTTGGTGGACAGTGGTCACTGTTGCAGTCCAACTGCGAGCGAGAATAATCAGTCACCAGAAACGTCCAGGTTTAAGATGTTACTTTATTGGCCAAAGATTACCTGCACAGGGGCGAACTCTCAACCTGCGTCCTGGGGACACAGTACCCCCAAGGAGCTACAAGAGAGAGCCGCGCCTAGCACTCACAGCTAGGTCCTTTTATACAGGCGAGCAAACAATCACACAAAAGTGGCGGTTAGCTATTGGCTGAGAGAGACTGTGCGCGGGAACCGTTATCTTAGGGCAGCGGGACACCTCCCCCAACCCTTCTACCCTAACACCCACCCAGGTGGCCATCTGCCTGAGTAAACAACTGCCTTCTTTGGATCGCTCCCTTCAGTCACAACCAGTCCTGGCAGCTGACCAGCATGGAAAAATCCCTCTCATTGATCTACCAACAGCAACCAAGGCTCAACTACAAGAGGAGGGTATACTCAGCCCACATGAAGGGAGTACCTCAAGTACCCAGCTTGGGTGATAGGGAGGCTGTGCTACTGGACCCTCCCTACAGGACACCTACTACACTAGGAGACACTGCTAAGACAGGGAGTCACAGCAGCTCTACCTAATACACAGAAGCTAACAAACACAGGGAGGCTTCCAAAATGAGGAGACAGAGAAATGTGGCCCAAATGAAAGAACAGATCAGAACTCCCAAAAAGAAGTAGACAAAATGGAGATAAGCAATCTATCAGATGCAGAGTTCAAAACACTGTTTATACGGGTGTTCAAGGAACTAAGTAAGGACTTGAACTGCATAAAAAAGATCCAGTCTAAAATGAAAGATACACTAATTGAAATAAAGAACAATTTACAGGGAAGCAACAATAGAGTGGATGAAGCTGAGAATCAAACCAATGATTTGGAACATAAGGAAGCAAAAAACAAACATGCAGAACAACAAGAAGAAGAAAAAAATCCAAAAAACTAAGGATAGTATAAACAGCCTCTGGGACAACTTTACGAGGTCCAATGTTCGCATCATAGTGGTGCAAGAAGAAGAGAAAGAGCAAGATAATAGAAATCTATTTGAAAATATAATGAAAGAAAACTTCCCTAAATTGCTGAAGAAAGTAGACATGTACATCCAGGAAGGAGAGAGAGTCCGAACAAGATGGATGCAAAGAGGTCTACTCCCAAGACATCATAATTAAAATACCACAGGTTAAAGATAAAGAGCGAATCTTAGAAGCAGCAAAAGAAAATAAGATAGTTACCTACAGGGGAGTTCCCGTAAGACTGTCAGCTGATTTCTCAAAGGAAACTTTGCAGGCTAGAAGGGATTAGTAAGAAATACTCAAAGTCATGAAAAGCAGGGACCTACAGCCAAGACTGCTCTACCCAGCAAAGCTACCATTTAGAATCAAAGGGCAGACAGAGAGCTTCCCACATAAGAAAAAAACTAAAGGAGTTCATCATCACCAAGCCATTATTATAAGAAATGTTAAAGGGACTTACCTAAGAAAAAGAAGATCAAAACTATGAACAATAAAATGGCTTAAATAACAAACTAAACAAACAAGAACAGAGATAGAATCATGGATCCAGACAGCATTTTGATGGTTGCCAGATGAAAGGAGGGTAGGGGGAATGGGTGAAGAAGGGAGGGAATTAAGTATAAATAAGTAGTTACAGAATAGCCATGGGGATATAAGGATAGTATAGGAAATGGAGCAGTCAAAGAACTTACACGCATAATCCATGGACATGAACAATGGTGTGGAGAGTAGCTGAGGGAGTAGGAGGTGCTGGGTGGAGGAGGGCAAGGGGGGAAAAATTGGGACTGTAACAGCATAACCAATAAAATATAATTAAAAATATAAAAACAAAAAATAAGACTGTAAAGAGGAAAGTTTCAAAAACAAAAAAAAAACAGCCATATTAAGTGTTGAATAAAACTACTCAATTTGCTAATTAAGGAGATCTCTGGCAAACTCTGAGAGCAGTTTTAGCAAAATTTTAGTGGCACCAAACCACAGGCAGTGAAGGAGTAAATGGCTGGTAAAGAAATCATAGAAAAGACTGAATTAATTCAATGGGTCCCCAAGTACGACATTCACATAGTAATGGAGACCAGATGGGCATTATCAATATTTGAAATAGCTGTATGAAAACCAAATTTATCTTCTACCAACCTACAAAAGACTGAGAAAAATATTGTTTGATTCTCTAATTAGCATATTATAGATTTTTTAGAATGAAAGCATGAGTCACTGTTTTATAAATGTATGTTTGATAGACAGTTCCATATTACGAGATTTTCTGGTAGGAAAGAAATAAAGAGATCATTAAGCACTGAAAGGTTGGGGATCATGGCTCTTGAAAGAAATCCAGTATTGAGGAAAATAAATGCAATTATGAAAAATACAGGTAGAAACTTTCAGAAAGATTTTTTTTTTTTGTTATTGTTGCTTTAAGGTGTGGTTTTTCGGGAACTGTTTGGTTAGTTTTCTTTTGTTTTCAGCAGTGGAAATACTTCTGAAGATGTTAGATCAAGATTAAGAAGTCAACATAAAGAAATGTTTCAAGTTCCAGAGAGAAAAGTAGTTTAAGGTCCCTGAGAAAAATATGCCTCAAAAGGAAAAAAAGCTAGCCTTACAAATACAGCAAACATAAGACACAGTTCATACGTGGAAAACTATGTAGGTTTTCTCATCCTCAAAAAAGGTTCAATTATACTGTTGGATAATTAAACCAATTAAATTTCTAATATAATTAGAGCTCTATCACACAGAAATGCAGAATTTTGAGGTCTGATAAGGATGCCTTAAAATTTCCCTTCTTCTATACTAACTAGTGCTTAACCCTAATGTTACTTAGCTTTTTCGAAAATACTTAATTTAACAGCAACATTTGTCGCAAAGATATTAGCAAGACCAAAGACACAATATATGTAAAGAACTTAGCACAGTGCCTGGCACAAAGTAACCATTTAAGAAACATAGCTATAATTACTAAAATAAAGTGCAGACAAACTTTCTCTGACCTTAGGATTGAGAAGATCTAAGTTTTAAAGAAAAGGAAACAAATGAAACAAGGAATATTAACATATCTGGCTATACAATCCTTTAAAATTTATGTGAAAAACATAAAATATAAAAATGTAATCATACAAAACTAAAACAAATTGGTATAGAATTGATTCATATAAATCATTTTTCTTATACAACAAAAAGATTAAAAACCCCAATATGAAAAAAGATAAGCAACACCAAATACCCAATTTAGGAATCCACAAAGACAGTAATGAAGACCAAACTAGATGGGTATTTTCAGTACTTCAACATGAGATAGTGTGAGGTATTACAGCCCCTCCAATATTAGACCAAACAAACAAGGCATTCCTCATGTTCTTAAAGGAAAAGAACTATGTGAAGCATAATAGTAGCATTTGAAATACTAGATTCAGGTATCAGCAAGTCAATCTTTCTCACACTGAAAGTAAATCTATTACTAGCCGTTTTAATTAAAAACTAAGCATAATTCGAGCATATTCTTATATTAACAACAATTTTTCAAGCTGTGCTAAAAAGATGTATCTGAAAACTGCCACTGGGATGGGGGGAGGGGCAGGGACAGTTGTGGAGGTTGAGTGGCTCTGTGCCTTTGTATTTACCAGTGTTTCACTCTACTACCTATTACAAGCAATTCCAGTTCCACTTGTATCTATTCTTATATAGTTCAGGTCTAATTTATTTTCAGACTTTCTTTTTAAAACTGAAAAATAATTCCAACAATCCACATCAAATCTCTCTCCTTCTGATCTCAAAACAAAAATACAGTAAACTATATTGCAATTCATAACTGATATATCCAAAACTTTACACTGAAATTTTAAGTATATGATTATGTGGACCCCCCTACACCAGTTTATCTTTATATTTGCTACCAAAATTTCAGTTGGGCATTTACCATATTTTGTAATATTTAGAATAACTTCTTTATTTCTGTATCCAAAGCAATACAGGTATTGCTCAGGTATTAATATTGAACAGACCAAAATATTGTGGAACACTTTCATAATACAAGGTTGGTGACAGAAATAAAACCAAGTTTTTAGCTTTGTTTTACCTTTTCAGTATGTGGTATGTGTATGTGGGATTTAGTCTTTTTGCTAGAAATATACTGAAGAAACCAATTTACTCAGAAAGGAAAGATATTCTACTTCTAACTAAATTGAATTTTGATTAATAGATCTATATTATACAACCACCAATTTTTAAAAATAAGAATATAACCAAACTGAACATAATTCAATTATTTTTATAGGTACTTCAGAATTTTATACCAAAGCTGGCCTTTGAGTTATAAAAATTCATTTTCATTATTTAGCACTGACTGATAAGGCAGAGTCAAAGACTGGAATGTATCTATAATAACCACATAACATACAACTGAAGGTGGTTTTAGAGAAAACACTTGACAAGTTTGTTCACAATTCTTATTTCCTAGTAAAATACAAAAATACAAAATACTAAGCTTCCTGTTGTTCAAATTCAAACAAGTTTTTCTATAATAAATTTTGTATCATTTTTCAATGCAGTATCCTGAATAACTGTGTATTAAAAATAATTAAACTCAACTGTTAATAAGATCCAAAGGGAAAAAAACTAAATATAATAAAAGAATAGAAAAATCTAAAAGCAGAGAAAACTCAAAAAGCCACCAAACAAAATCATTCAGTTGGTTAATGGGCCACTAGCCTCACTTAAATGTATCATCTAAGCTACCCAATATCACACCCACCACCCCAAAGACACAGAAAGCAGCCAAAATATTCACTTTCAAAAAATGTCCAGTAAAATTATTTTTACCTGTAAATTGTTTTCTGTGACTCTGTTCCACCAAACCATATTGATGGGTACTCCTGATTTACACCTGTCAGCAAGGCAGCCAATAGGGTTCTTTGCTTTTCGTGCCTTTGATCCCATCGGAACTAGCCTCTCCTCCAGCATCCCCAGGCGATACTTCCTTGGCTAGGAAAAAGAAGGAAAGAAACCAGGCCACTCCTAACATCCCCCACACTAATCTAAACTAGCATAACTAACAAAGAAGATATCTGGAATGGTGGAATAGAAAACAATTAAATTGCTAAAACAGTTCTTCTAATACCCTTATCACCACCCACTATTTCCCACCCCCACCCCCAACACATGCCTCCAAAAAACCCACAGTCCTAACAGGCTTAACAGCAATATTATAATATAAAGCAACAGATGTTTTAGAGAAATGCATTATGATATGAGTTAATAACACCTTAATAAATAGAAATTAACTTATCAGCAAAGTAAATGCTTTGCAAAATTTTTTTCCACTGGCACTTACCTATTCTCATTGCAATATGAAGAAATGGCTTCAAGGGCACAAAATACAGGTAAAAAAAATTTTCCAAACTATACCATTTTCTACTCTCCACCTCACTGTCTTATTTCCTACTGGGAACTACCTCACTTTAAATAAGAGGCTAATTCCTAAAGAATGGACTATTTTTAATTTTTAAAATTCTGTACACAGTAGATCAGAGTACAAGTCATTCAATCTGAAGTGAGCATTCAACTGAAGGTACTCGATGAAAATAAATAATCTCAGCCCTGACGGGTGTGGCTCTATTGGTTGAGCGTCCTCCTGTAAAGCGAAAAGTCGCCAGTTCAATTCCTAGTCAGGGCATATACCTGGGCTGCAGGTTCAGTCCCCAGTTGGGGGTACATACCAGAGGCAAGAGATGGATGTTTCTCTCCCATATCAATGTTTCTCTCCCTCTCTTTCTCCCTCCCTACCCCCCAAAAATAAATAAAATCTTTATAAAAAAATATCAGGCTATATAAATACATATTACTGGTCTTATAAATCTCAGTAATTTGAACAGATTGGTAATAAATTATCCAATAAAAGCATAAATTCACTGGCTAACATAATAAAGTTAGTAAACAATCTTAGTGGTGCAGGGTTTTCTATTGTGTGCAAGTTAATGATAGTTTCCACCATCATACTTCATTTAACTGTAGCAAAGTTACACCAAACTGAATCTTAAAGGGAATGTGTGTGTGTGTTTTCCCTTTAAGGAATGCTGACACATTCTTGGGAAGATATCTAATTTAAGACCTGAAATTTTAAAAATCTATGTTTACTCATAGCTCTGTCATAAGCTTGTTGAAGCAAATAATTAAGTTAACTCTTTTCATAAAACATGTCATAACTGGAGAAATATAGAAAATACATAAAAAATAATTTTCCAGTATAAAAATACTGAAAAATATAACCAATTTGAAGGAAACAACTGATTTCAAAATTTCAAAATGACCTTGTAAATTATGCCTATAGAAGTTATTCTATGTTCTTTAGATTCTCCAGCCCACAAATGGCTCTCTACTGTATTTTCTTTGGTTTAAGGAGAGAAAAAAGATTAAACTTTCATAAGAAAGACAATAAGAAATTATTGTCTACCTACATACACAATAATTATAGTATTGGATAAAGTTCGATGAGGGTAAAACAACTCCACCTCTATGCAATCATGGGCCAAATCAATTATCCTCTGTCTCACCACAAGCAACTTTTGTAGATGAGGATAAAAATGCAGATTTCAGAGCCATATTGCAAATGGAAATTTTAAAGCAAGTTATTTCTAGTAACATCTCACAATTACAATACAGCAAAAATAATATAACCTTAATTAAGCCTTCACTCATTTGAAATTTTTATTTTAGAAAATGTAGGGACTAAAGCTTATTCAATCAGAAAAGTTCGAGACATGAAAGGATGTTTATTTAACAAAATCACAACTTGTCAAATAGGACTTATATAAGGACACCTAAATTCTAGTCATATTTGAAAGCAAGAAAATTGCTGCTTTAAATGTTCTTCTGTTACTAAGTTCCTTCACAAACTCAGACTTGCTTTTTGACCCAAAAATTACAATTAGTGCAATTAGGACAATTTATTTTCTTACTGTAGGGCATTAAGCAACACAGAAAAAGAGTTTTAAATAAATGAGTGTGTCATCCTCCTTCCCTAACAGCTTTCATTGTATGTTTCTTGTTTTCCCAAAGAGGGACTCCTCCCACTCTTCCCCATCTCCCCCAAAACCTATAATTAGCCTAAGATTTTTTCTTTTAAATAAAACAAGATCTCCAAACACATGCCATTATAAATTTAAGTTTCTCCAATAAATAGCTAGTGATTAAAATCTACTCCCATGTGATACTGAATGGTATGACAGAAGATATCAATCACATTGAAAATACCATTATAAGCTTCAGAAGACAAAAACAACATCTGAAAAGAAGGCAGCAATACAAAGTATGATGGTGAGGCAGAAAGATTAAACACAGAAGTGTCACTGCACAGAAAATAAATTATAGTAAAATCTCACTTGCAAACAAATTTCAAACTTATTTGAACTGTTGTTATCCCTTGGAGAAAAAAACATATTTTCAACTAAACATTTAAGAGCCTAATTTGTATCAGGAACTGTTCTAAGCACTTGGCATATAATGGTGACAAGGCACACACCTTTCCCTCAAAAAAAGGACATAATCTAGTAAGTAACAAAGTCATGCAACCAGAACATATTCACTGTGATACAACACATGCATATATAATCAAGGTACCAACAGGGCAGAGGCAAAGGCTTTAAAGAGAAGGTAAATGCCTGAGAAATTTTCAAGGAGTACTAAATTGTGCCTAGACAGACAGACAGATTGACAGATAGATAATGTATTACAGGCTACAAAATAATGTGTATGTTGAGGCATACAGGCACTGTGGTGTTAGTCTACTATTAGTAGAGAGACAACCTTAAGAGCAAAAGATGAGGTTTGAAAGCAACAAAAAGTTAAAAAAAAATCCTTAAATTGTTTTATATCCTATGGCAAGGAATTCAGACTTCACACCATGGGTACCAGAAACTCTTGAAAACTTAATGGGAATTAAACTGGAAACAGGTAGACAAATTACTGCACTCTGGCAATAATCAAAGTGAGAGTTTCTCAACCTCAGCAATAAACTTTGGATAATTCTTTGTTGTGAGGGACTGTCCTGTGCATTGTAAGATACCTAGCAGTATCTCTGGCCTCTACGCACGATCTACACATGATGCCAGTAGTACCACAGCCCCAGTTATGACAACCAAAAATGCCTCTTGTAACTTCAATGTCCCCTTGGAAAATCAAAACGGCCCCCATTTGAGAATCACTGGTCTAGGTAAAGGATGTGAACTCAGAAAACTGAAATGGGGAATAGAGAGCTAAGGCATGGTTGGAGGAAGATCTGCTAGGTTAAAATCAACTGCTGGGGCCTTGGCTGGGTGGCTCAGTTGTTTGGACCGTCGTCCTGTTCACCACAAGGTTGTAGGTTTGATTCCCAGTCAGGCACATATGGGAGGCAACCGATGAGATGTTTCTCTCTCTTGTTGATGTCTGTCTGTCTCTCTCTCTTGCTCTTTTTCTCTCTCAAATGAATAAACATATCCTCAAGTGAGGATTAAAACAAAAATGGTTGTGAACTGAGGGAAATGGAGAAGTCAAATGGAAGGTGAAAAAATAAGAAGGGGCAAACAAAATTTTATGAGAAATATTTGCTTATCCCTAAAGTTAACCCTCTAACGTTTTCTGTGTTCTATAAGATCCAGAAACCATAAAAGCAACCACTTCACTTCTCTTTCCCTTAACTTACAGCAATCCTCTCCTAAACCAATCTGGAGAATGCGATGGTCAAATAGATAGATAGATAGACAGACAGACAGACAGACAGATTAGACAGATAGATATACCCTTGTTGATCCTCCCTTCATAGCCCTGTCAGTCCAACCTGCTGGTTATTACGAAATGCAAGCATTTCAGAATGCCACATCCTATTGGTAAACAACCAGCTATTCTGTTCCACCTCCCTGTAAGTCAGTACTGTGCATCAAAATTCCCAGTTTCTTTTTCTTCCTGTAGCAAAATATACAGCAGAACCTGCAACTGGTGCTCGCGCACACGCACGCTCTCTCTCTCTCACATATATATACGGTTTTTACTTTAAGTCTCAAGATTCACTGCAAAAGTGACGGATTTTTATCATTCTTCACAAAAATCTAAATAAACTGCATAATAAGATAGTAGTTGAAAACACTTTTACCTTAACCTTTTTTATTGGGCATTTAAAAAAAACTTTGGGCTTAAACAAAATTTTCAATGGTAAAAAAGGTCTGATATTGTATTCTAGATTAGTACTTCTCAAACTGTAACAATGAATGTAACATATGAATCGTAGAGATCTTGTTAAAATAAATGTTCTATTTCAATAGGCTTAGTATGAAGTCCGAGATTCTGAATTTCCAAAAAGCTCCCAAGACTGCTAGTGCTACTAGTCTGGTATCCACATTTTGAGAAGTAAGGTTCTAGAGAATGTCAGAGAAAAAGACCTAGATAAGAAGCAACTAGTGGTGCAAACGGAAATTGGGGTCACCCTCCAAGATAAAAAAGAACAGCAGTTCAACAGTTCTACAACCCAACTTCTTATATCTTGACCAAGATACTTTTAGAGCCTTCAAGACCATTACTCATAGCCCCTAAAGCCCTGGCTCTTCAAAAATCTTTGCCTGAATTTATAAAACCCCATTCTAGTGGTTCAGGAATAAGGGAAATCTACTCTCATTCCTAAAAAAAAATAAGATAAATCTCTAGACTATGTCAAAGAACAATAAAAACTAATTTTTAGAACTGCTTTAATTCCACACACACACCTTTTTTTTCATTCACTCAACATTTCAGCATAAGGCTTTTTGCTCTTCCTAGAAAAATAATGATAAGCTCTATCCATTTCCCCTAAAAATTCAGTCTAGCAAAAGAAAAGCCTATAAACACTGTTTGTATAGAAAATGTAATTAAAGCTAGCAAGTAACAGACCAATTTTCAGTGTATAATTCTTTTAGTGAAACTGCAAAACCACCTCATCTCTACAATGCTTCACACCAACCATATGCTATATTACATGATGTATCATTAGTAATAAACGAGAGAAATCAAATTGTTATCCTATGATAAAAAGTTTCCAAGGCTTTGATTTTTAAGAACCTCCTTTGGACATCCAAAACACAGTAACTGTGCTTTCACTATTGGTACTCTAAAACAATATGATTTAAAGTTGGTATGAATATAACACTTTAAAATTATTTGCATTTTATGAATCAGAATATCTTCACATACTTGGAAAACAGTAGTACCCATATATGAAATATTATCTCCCTTCAAATAATGCTTAATGACTATATTAATTCATTATCTTTTACAGTAACAACTCAGCAACCTACTTCCTGCCACTCCCAAGGGTCCACTAACAGAAACCTCTAGCCTATAATTTATTATATATTTATTTGAAAATAAACCTGCATTTCTTTTATAGACTCTTCTGGTTCACAATAGTCTTCCCTCAATTAAGTAAATATCCTGATATTTTAGAATATTTGTAATGATGAGAAATAAATATGTTATAATTCCATTAGCCATCAGTGGTCAATGTAGACTCCCTGGAAAAAAATAGACCCCAAAAATAATTAAAGCCATTTCAATCTTTTAAATCAAATAAATTAATTTCCATATAATCAGGAACTACCTTTACCTAATTTATTAATTAGGTATATTAAAACACCTGGATTTTAAAGGCTCCTACACGTAGTTAATTTAGAATAGTAAACCCAAGAATTATCATAAACCGTGGGCCTTTCATGAAAATACAGGGTCCAGCACAAATAATTCCCTGCTGGCAATCTATACCAAATCTTTTATTACAAAATCATAAGTATGTAATTCTGTAACATAACAATATCCCACTCAAGCACACCATATGATATTTTAGGTAAAATGTTCTAACTCTGTCTATCTCATGTGAGACATTCACGTAGCCTACCAACTACACTCAATGGCGTTACTTCTGCCAGACCCTGCATGTGAAGTTCCTTACATTTTCATTGTTTAAATAAAGACAATATTAAGATGGGATGGGTGGGTGAGTATGTCCACAAAAAATAAGTCCATGGAAAAAATAGACCATCACCGCTGAAGATTCATGAATAAGTAAGCATCTATAAATAAAAAAAGCCTTTTTATTTTATGAAGTTAATAGAGAAATCATGTAAAGGATGAGACAATGAAAGGAGAGGATACTGCTAAAAAACACTGACATGAATTATATCAAATATAGCAGAACAGGATACACACACACATACACACACACGTATTTTATTGTGAATCAGAGCCTGGGGGAAAAGTGCCCCAGTGTTATCTACATATATTTAAGAAAATCTACAAAACAGTCATTACTTCTGTTCTTAAAACTTCAATGTTACACTGGCATTTTGTCATGAAAAATGACCAGCTGGTATACTGTTGCTAAATAAGCAAGACTACATTCAATTTCTAAAGAATTGCAACACCAAACTGCAAATTCTTTCATTCTTTTACTTCAGAATGGAATATAAGATGAGAGGAAATAAAATATCATGCCAAGTTATTAAAATATTTTAAGTGAAAGTGAATAAAAGTGTTTAAGTCATGAAAGTTATTTCCACAATAAACTATCAACTGTAATAATCATAGAAGTTTTTATATAAATTTTAGTCCCTTATCAAAACAAACCCCCATGCTAAAATGTCTATTCCCTGATTAAGAGAATGTTCCCTTCTGATTTCTTTATATGTATATCATTGCTTAAATTTAATCTTCAAGTTGAGTATCTTCAAAATGCTCTTTACTGTAACTGAACTTAAACTAAGGTAGTGGTTAATCAAAATTAACCTTACACACATTCAGAAACAAATAAACCTGTTTCTAAATTACAGTCATAAGCAATAGAAGAGTGTAACCACGACCACCATTTGACAAGCACAAGGCACTATGCCAAGCATTTTATACCCATTAATGTATTTAATACTCATAATTCTATGAGAAAGGCTCTATATAATACCAACTTCACAGATGAAAAAAATGAAGTTTAGAAGAGGTTAAAACAGCTTGCCCATAATCTCACAACTAACGTAAGATTGGGCTCCAGAGCTTGTACTTTTAACTATGGAATTCTGCCTCCAATTCCAAGAAATCTATTCCACCTTCTATAAATATTCCTTAACCTATTATAATCTGAACATTATTCTAGCTAATCCTAAAATGACCAAAATGCCTAAATGAATCAATCTCTCTTTGAATCTAACTGGCATGGATGAGATCAATGAGAAACAATAACTACAGAGACTTTGAAGAAATAACTTAAGCAGTTCTCCCTCCCCATTTTCAAAATGCAAGAAGAACAAATCTTGGGAATTAAACAGAGTTGGAGAAAATTACATAGTTCTGGTTAAATTTAGCTTAAAACACAAGCTAACATGTTTGTGGGTAAAAATCCTAATTTCATCTCTGCGAATTCATTCCTAACCCCTACTTCGTAGGAAAATGGGGAGAATCACCAGTGATGCCAAGTTCTTACCATCAGCTACTATACTTTGTAAATGCAACGATCAGAGCTGGGTGTACGGAAGCCACCGGATAATCTCGGAATGATTCTACTAGTTTCCAAGTCCAAGCGGTAAATGCACCATGGTTTTACTGAACTCCCATCATTAGGTAAAAACTAACCCAAAATCCCCAAAGCTAAAACTAGACAATATTACATATTATATATAAAAGGCATGCCGTTTCAGTTCAGGTATTTAAATAAGGTAATAAAGTATCAAACACTAAAGCACCACACACTTAAAAAAAGAAGCCTCCAAAATAAAAATCTCTCATGAGATCTTTTTAAAAATCAATAGAAAATTCCTTTTCAATCATAAATTTGGAAAGATCTTTCTTAACTCAACAGAAGCAAGAAGTCACTACACACAAAGCACCAATTAAAATAAAGTACAGAAAGTACATTAATTGAACTCCTAATTTCTTTAGATACAGCACATCTTTATCTAAACTTAATCCTGGAAGTTCAACATGGAGTACTCTAACTCACTCAAAACTGAGCCTTTGTTTATGGGAACTGTCATATTTTAAAACAAGTTTAAATCTAATGTTACTTGCATAGCATTTTAAGAAAAGAATAGACTGCGTGGAGGTAAACCATAACTCTGACAATTAAGATGCAGAAAGAAAAAAAGAGAACATGTCCATTTGCTAAGGGAAGTTGATTACTATTGATTATTAGCAATAAAAATGATAGTGGATTCATTTACATAAAAACAATGACAGTCCTTTCAATTCAAAAATCACAACCTTATCAAACAGGGAATTTGTTATTTTAACAAAAAGGAGCTTAATGTTTTGCTTTTTTAAATGTACTTAATAAAAGATAATCAGAATAAGTATGGCATTCAAAACTGACAGCATAAATTACTGGTAAAATTCAAGACAAAAAACAAAATGGGGGGAACAAACTAAAACATCTGACAGAAGTGGCTTAAATCAAATATATAAAGAGCTAACAATGAATTAAAAAAGGATAGCTCAACAGAAAATGAGCAAAGGACATGAAAGGTACACTACAACACAAAAGAGAAGTTCAACAGCACCAGTAATCAAATTTAAACAAGGATTTTTGCTTATAAAATGACAAAGATATGCATATTTTTCCACCTCTGTTTTCAAAGCTATAAAAAAAACCAAACTTATGAGTAGGAATACAAATTTATGCAGGATTTCTAAAAGGTTATCTGGCAATTATCAAAAATTTAATTATATATTCTTGCCCTAGAAACTCTGTCTATAGAAATTTACAGAGACAACCACATAAATGGAAAAAGCAGCAGGCATAGGCCAATCAATGTCTCCTATCCTCCTCTGCATATTACCGGTGTCTCCACTAGCTCTCTCCATGTTCCACTTAACACAGCACTCAGTCATCTTACCCTTCTTACATTACCCTTGAGAGATTTTTCCTCTGAAATTCAAATATTATCTATATTATTCTTGGTAAATTACTTTGATCTCTCATAACTTCCATTTCTAAATCTGTAAAATGCAAAAAAAAAATTTCTTAAAGAACTGTTGGGGTAATTCATAATAAAACGTAAAACATTTCATTTATAAAAGGATAATGTTTACCCTACTACCTGGAACAGCCACAGAAAATCATTGTCAATATAAATGAAATCAAGTTTCTGTTTGTCACTACACCATGAAAAAAGCCCAGATGGATCGTCACCAAATTTAAAGAATATGTTTGAGAAGCTAATAGCTATGCAGAGAGAAGGCAAAAAAGCAATGTTGTGGTAGCAGCGGCCTAAAAACCTCAAATAAAAGTTGGATATTCTCAGAGCAGCTCTTCCAGTGGACAATTCTAATACAACCGCATCCAGAAATGAAGAGCAACAGACATTTATTCAACAATTAAATAAATTAGGCTAGAAAGGTTTGGCTAACAACACATCACTACTAGTAATATCTACCATTTACTAGGCACTTTTGTGACAAGAAATGTCCTCATACCACTCTCCATAGTAAGTACTGAGTATTACTCTCATTCTTCAAATGAAAGGTTTAACTTTCAATACAGATTGCCTGGCATCCAACTCCAAACCCCAAAACCTTAATCATTACTCAATACTCTTGAGTTATTACTATTCTTACTGTTTGCTGTTTGAGAGAAATCAAAACTTACTCATAGGCTTTGAGCATGCTATACAAAAGGAACCACACATAGGTGCTCCCCTGTGGGAACTTGGACTCCTACAATCTATCAATTACCATATGGGGCCCATGTGTATCTCCAAATCTCAAGCCTCCCCTACATCTGGCTAAAGTCAGATAGTGCATATTCCCACAGCATGGCAAATGCAGGTGAACAGAAGTGGAGTTGATTCCAGTGAAAGAAGAATAGCCGTGAGTGTATGAATTTGGAACTATAAACACAATTTTTCATAGAAACCTTACTTCACAATATTTATGGGAAAAAGATGCTGATGTGGCTGACCTGGAAATCTAAATACTAAGTAAAACAATATTTGAAAAAATATACTGAATACCTAGTTAGATGTTCCAAACTGGGCCTAACCAGAAGAATTATGGAAGGATTCACATTCTAGATTGCCTATTACTTTAACTTTCTCCATAAAACAACTCTACCATAAATTTCTTCCAGTTTCTTTGTCATTTCATATTTTATTCCCTTGAGTAGAAATAATGTAAAATCATCTTTTGAAGATATCAGAACAAAAATACTACAAGAAAAATTTTAAATGTCAAATTAATCAGAAAACATACAATATGTATCACCAATAAAGTCTGTAACAGAGGTTGTAGGACTAGGGACAGCTGCTTTTAAGAGAGAGAACAATGGGAAGGAGGTTCCAAACTGAGACAAACAGGGAAGGAAGACGAGAAAGTCCTGCCAGAGAACTTTCCCCTCAAGCAGAATAATCCAGAACTGGACCTCCACCACCTAAATCTCCTCACAAACAAAACACCATGAGATAAGCCAGTTGTTTTGACTTTCCCTCCCTTATCCTACCAGGAGCTTTAACATCAAGAACAGAAAAAATAAACGACACTTTAGAAATTTCTGTCTCTTAACCCCAAAGAATTTAGCTAAAATTTACAAAACTGAAAATCTGTTATCCCACTATTAGAAACACAATGCACAAATGCCTAGGTAAAGCTGTATAATGATGGAAATAGCACTTAAAGCACAATTAAGTGAATGACAGGCACTAAAGGCTTTTATGCCTTTATGTGGGGAGAAAGGATGCTGAATAGGATGATGACTAGATAGATGACTGAAAGAGGGGGGAAAGGGTCAAGAAAGATATAAAAGGGGAAGCCAAGAATGCCAGACACTAACTTTTAAACTTTTCCTAAAATTTGTCTCAATTATCTAGGGATGCCCTGCATAAAAACTCACAAGCTTACCAAGAATAGTCAGCAAGATATCGCAGTACTGAATTGCTTCATTTAAGAAATTGTACTTCAACATCTAACTTTACTATAAAGATTTTTCCCAAAAGATTTCTTAGCAAAAATTTTACTGCTGACTAGATCACATTTGTGATTCACTCTCAAGTCTTTTCCTATCATATTAGTTCTCAACCTTATCTATCTTGCTGTTAAGGTCTCCTCACGTATTGATCCAATACATTAACTCCCATTTTCAAGAAAACGCCACCTCCAGTGTTTTGGGGGAGTATAGTCATAATTAAGTTTCTTCCACCACCACCAACCTTGGCCAACAATAAATAATAGTTACTTGTTCTATTTATATAATTATGCATTACTAATGTGAAAAAATTTTAATTGTGAAATATCACTTTTAAAATTTTTTTCTCTGTATCATGGTCCTATACTTTTATAAAATGAAGATGAACTGCTAGAAAAAAATCATATAATCCAATGTTGCTGTATTATCAAATTGTTACACAAATTCTCTATAAACTCTTCTGGATCTGGAGAACTTGCTGCTTCTTAGCAATCATCATATATCTAAATTGGCACTAATTAACATGCTGCTGTATAAATGTTCTCTAGTAGGTTCATGTATTGCCTCTTTAATTAAATGAGAAAGCAGGAAAAATATCAATCCATTCTTAAATTCTCCACATAGCACATGAAAGACTGCCTACAGTAAAAATACTTAACTGATCTGAGCCCAATAATTCACACAATGATAGGCAAAAAAAGCAACATGCCTGGCCCAGTGATTGGTCCAACTGAGATTTCCAGAAAATAATTTACCCAACTAACTATGAAAGAGTAGTAAACAGTAAGCATGGCCTAACTACCTCTTCTCCAATATTATAAAATAAAATGTCACTGAGTAATCATGGTAGCCTGCTTAGATCAACATGGAATTAATTTACAAAATTTTGAGTTACTTCCACTAAAATTACATCATTAAACACACTATAAATTATTACAACAAAATAGTATGCCCTCAGTTCACAATGTTTAGTTTGCAATATTGTTATGCCAAGAGTATTTCTAATACCAAGAGATTTTAACCCTTCTCAACTCAACCATTAATAATTTTAAAATGTATGAAACCTGTACCCTCATAGATTACTGAATATATACATATAGCCCACTACCGAAAAACTCTATGCCCCTACATACTTTTTTAGATGTAAATAGCAAGAAAATGTCGTCCTTCTAAAATACAGGGTCTAACACAAATAATGTCTTTTTATTACAAAATCTTTTATTACAAAATCATAAGCATGGAATTCTATAACATCACAGTATCACACTCAAGCCCACCATACGACATTTTAGATGAAATGTTCAATTAAAACTATAAATTACTACACCAGTATTATTACCCTACCAACCACATCCAAGCCGAGCTACTTCTGCCAGACCCTGTATATTCTGTGAACCCTGAACTTCTAAGTAGAGACTGACACATAAGGTCCTTTCAGTTTAGAAAGACACTGAATTTTAGAGATGAAAGAAAGCAATTATCCAGGCCATGCTCATCACTTCACAAATGTGAAGATTACAGTCTAGAAAGAAAGTTGGCCCAAGATTACAAAGCTAGAGATCCAGGACCTCAAAAATTGCAGCAAAGTACTCATTTCACTAACATTAATCTGCTTCCATTAGGATATATTCTAATATCTTTCCAAATACTGAGGTCACATTTGTAGTCACATTTCCTTTTATTATTTTCCTTTACTAAAGCACATTTTTAAAGAATAGGCACTGTATCTTCCTTTCTCTGATCTCCAGGAATTTTTACCATATTCTCAAAAATAACATCAATAGCTCTAAATCATATATTTCAGCTATAAGATACAGTGAACCAAACCCTCATATTAGGAATACTAATACTCGTGTTTGCCATTCTACTTTAACTTTCTATTCATACATCAGAAATGCTACTTATCACAGTTAACCAATTATTAATTCAAGGCTGTGAAAAGGCCATTACAGGGACACCTAAGACCACTTACAGGCTTTCTCTTTCCCCCTAAACTAAATACCGGGTTGGCCAAAAAGTCATATGATTTTTTTCATAAAATAAAGACACATTTTTCATTTTCACCAATAGCTTTAGTGATTTGGATATTTTCAGTAAGTTGGCTATCCCCTGTGTGGTATAATGTTGACCGTTCTCAATGAATGTCTCGATTTGATCACTTGATTTTATCAACTTCATCTGGTCTACCCGACCCTGCAGCATCATCCAGTGGGAAATATCCCACACAAAACTTAGCAAAGCACTCACAGCATCTTCTCCACAGACTGCGCTAATCTTTTTTTGCGTTTCAGTTGCATTTTTACCTTTCTTGAAATGGTAAAGCATAATATGCCAAAAATGCTGCTTACTTTCTTCTATCTTCAATATTAAAATGCCTACACAAAACTTACCAATTTTTATTTTTTTTAAATGAAAGCTGATATGATAGCTGTCACAATAGAATCTAACAAAATTGTTTTCAATGAAGTTAAAGACAACTAAGTGCTACTAGAGCCATCTTAAGGAAAAAAACAAATGAACTTTTTGGCCAACCCAATAGGTCCTGGTAACTTGATTTCTAGGTTGTTTTCTGCTTTTCAGAATTTTACTGTTTTCTTCTGACAGGCTTTGTCTATTATCATTTCTCACTATTGCCAATGAGTCTGCTGTGTCCAACTCTGTTCAACCTGTACCATGTGGATTTAGAAACTACATATTCCAAATGATATAAATTGTATATAAAGGGTAAATGTGTTCTTGGTGAGAACCTACAAGGAAGTCTATAAAGTCAAACCCATATATTTTCATCTATCAATTCTAGATGCTTAAAAGCATTTTGTAATTTATTACCTCCTTGTTCTCATCTGTTTCAAAACAGAGATAATACTAAGTATATGCAGTACTGATATAACTCATACCTGACCCCATAAATTTGTTTTGAATTTCATTTTATACTACCCTCTGATCAGATACTTACTAAAAGCATCTTAAGCTTCTATCAGTTTTCTAAAATTAATATTCTTTTCTTTTAGGTCTTTCATTACTTAGGAAAATGAATTATTAGTAACTTTATAGTAATTTCCACCAAGATTTACAACCTCCTGGATATCTTTCACTACTATTGATCCTAACCCCGCAAAACACCCCCTCTCGATTATTAATATTAATATAATTCTCATTACGACTCAAAGGCATCAAACTATAATAAGTTTTCATTTTTACCTGTCACAGAATCAGTCCCTATGACAAACCTCAAAATCTATGCAAGGTTGCCCTGGCTGGTGTGGCTCAGTGGACTGGGCATCAGCCTGCGAACCAAAAAGTCGCCAGTTGGATTCACAGTCAGGACACATGCCTGGGTTGCAGCCCGGGTCCCCAGTTTGAGGTATGTTAGAGGCCAACAATAGATGTTTCTCTCTCACATTGATGTCTCTCTCCCTCCCTCCCCCTCTCAATAAAAAAATGAATAAAATCTTTTAAAAAAAAATCTATGCAAGGTCTGTCAACCTCAATTCCAAATAAAACTACATTAAATTTCTAGTATGAAGGGATTTTAATTTTATTAACTAATGTCACCCCAATAAATTCAATATAATAAAATAAAAATGTATGGGGGAAAAGAAATTTTAAACTATTTTTAAACAGTTGGGCCAATTATGAGAAGTTGAAGACTTTAAATTTGCCTTGTCAGGAGGAGTTTAAATTATGGAAGAAACCATTGAAAGTTAAACAAAGCAATCAGAAAATAATGTTAAAACATGATCAATATACCTAAAATGAATCATCAACAGCAACTACAACATTAAAGTCGATGTTATCTTAAAAAGCAAATATCTTAAATACGGAAAATTAGCAAAAATAAACCAAAGGATTTCAAGCCTTAACATAAAATGTTTCTATTCCATGCACAGAGATGAAATAAAATTCTACATACAGGGGATATATAACAAAGAAAAGGGTAAACAAAAAGAAAGAAAAATATTACAATCCATTAAAAGCCCTCTCCCCACTTAAGAGAATATTGACCAGGATGTAGATAACGACCAATATCACCTCTACATTCCATTTAGCTTCAAAGTTTCAATTTCACCTACCTTTCTTCTCTGAGAGATGTTGAGGGCACCAAAGTCATTAAACAAGGATGAAGCAGGTGAAGTTATAGGATCTGGAAGGTAAGTTACGTAAGTTTCCACACGCACAACCTCAGTAACCCACAGATCTAATAATAAATGCTTAGCTTCGCGATACTTACAAAAGTAATGATAATCACATACTGCACTAAGAGTTAAATGCAATGCCTCACATACCATGGATGTTCAAATACTCTGAGTGAATGAAACACAAATTGAAGAATACTTCATTTAGCTAATACTTAGTACGTATTTATCCAGAAGCTATATAGATTAGGATGCTTCTGTTTGCTTAAAACTATAAGAAAAATCAAATAGAAGGAAAAAAAAGATGACTCTTAACCATGTCATAAACACATTAGGAATGTGTTGGTGTTTGAAGAAAGTCTACCTGCAATAAATGTTTAGAGACTAAATCATGAGAAAAATTTTAAAAAAAGGGTAAAAGGGGAGGTAGTCCGCCGTACTCTGAGCGACCAGACTTGGATTTTAATATTCAGGGAAGGCCCTAAAACCATCTACTCCACAAAATAGCTCATATTTTTAAGTTTACCACCAGATATTTGATATTCTTACTAAAAAAGATAAATTAAGTTATAAAACACAAACATGAAAATTTTATAGATTCAGAGTTCTATTACTCTATGGCCAGAAATTACAAACTTAAGTCAGAAAAGATTCTGAAAGGTGTGCATGATATACATTAAAATATTTTGTCTTCATTTCTGACCTTTAGGTTAATCTTATGTTTCTCTTTAAATTATCTATAAAATCCTTTAAAACTATAGTACATAGTCTCATTTAAAGAAACCTTAATTTTCTTCACAATGCAGTACACAAACATTGCTGCTTAATATCTCTGGCTGCTTATGCCTCAATTTTCCTAGTGTAGTCCTTCAATAGATTAACATTAATTTAACATAACTAGTAATTCAAACAGAAACTAATAAAATAGCAAGATATAGATATTTTTATGTAACTTATACATTCAAGGCACTTAAAATAGTTAATATTATATATCCTTTATGCTACCTTTAATAGAGTATAAAAATCGGCATATAAACTCATTGGGAATGCCAAAAAATACTATAATACTACAAATTAGTTTCTAATAATTTTATTCAATATATTAACATGTTGTAGTTTTCTACAGCAAAAGAAATAAAGAATGAAATTTCTATATAGTGATAGAGAACTGACACACACGAACAAAATGTCTATCACAGGAAATAATCAAACATGCAAACTCTTGATGTCATCATTTTTTAATAATTGTTAACATTTTACTGATGCAGAGTATTAATACTCAATTGTTACATACTTTTTTAAAAAAATTACCCTTGAACATTTATTTTTAAAATAGGCAAAGACCTGGCTGGTGTAGCTCAGTAGACTGAGTACCAGCCTGCGAACCAAAGGGTCGCCAGTTCAATTCCTAGTCAGGGCACATGCCTGGGTTGCAGGCCAGGTCTCCAGTGGGGGCCATGTGCAAGGCAACCACACACTGATGTTTCTCTCCCTCTCTTTCTCCCTCCCTTCCTCTCTCTCTAAAAATAAATGAATAAAATATTTTTAAAAATATAAAATAGGAAAAGATATCTGGAACTTCTACATCAAAAGCCTTAAAAATGTCCATAATCTTTGAAACAATAATTTTGTATCTAAGAATGTTTCCAAAAGAAACAACTCAAAATATGGACACAGATTCATATACATAATCCAATATTGGAGTATAATTAATTTTTCTTTTAAAAAAAGAATAAAAATATTTCAGTAAATTATGAAAATAAAGAGAATTTAATTTATAATTATCAAGAAATACCCATTAGAAATATATTTAATGTAATCAAAGTATTATTATATACATATATACTTAAGAATTATGTATTATATATATCAGGAATACAAATCTTAATAGTTCTGTGAATATAAAATAATCAATTATTTTTATTTTCTTCCTGACACCTGTCCATAATGTTCAAAATTTCCACAATGGCCATATTGTTTTTAGAGTCAGAAATACACATATGAAAGAGGAAAAGGAACCACATCTTACCATGGCCTGCATATGGCTTGGCACTGTCATTTAGAAGGCTTGGGGAGCTGCTACTATTAGTCATTCTCTGAAAAAGAACATATACACACATGTATACATAAAATATCACTGGAACAAAGAATATTCAACTGAAAAGTTAAGACTGACCCTCTCTGCTTCTTCCCCTCCTACCCATTTTTCACATTACTAATATTCTGATCACTGGTGCTTGGATTACAATAATCTACGCAAACTTCCAAATACTCTGTGTAACTCATCAAATGAAAATTTTACTCACTAGCCAGGTATTTAAAACCAAAGCTGCAGACCTATTTTGAATTACACATCTCTAACATATCAGCCTAGATAAAACATATATAACTACTAAGTTTCCTTGTCCATAAAATTTAAATTCCAGTATCTATCCAATAAGATTTAAAATGGCTATGTATAAAGCCAATAATGTCCTCTAATATCTTCTCCCAATGCATATTATCCTTCATGCACCTTAGAGATTCTATAAAATTAGGCTATTCTCTGTTCTCTAAACACGTTCTATGTATTCTCAACATACTCCAAAACTCCTATGTTGTCTCTCCATCCTGAAAGGCCTTCATTCCACAAGCACTAAACACAAAGAGGAGTGAAACTAGTCTCTTTCTACCCTCTACATACTCCATGGTCATCCCAACTCCACTCCCATGCTTGAAAATTCACCCTGATTCTAACCCTTCAAGGAGGTAAGATGGCTTAACTATATCCCACCTACCTCGTTATCTAAAATCCCACCTCCTGACAAACACATTTAGGAATAAATGAAGACTTTAAATGCTCCCCACCCCCAGAACAAACTTCACTGTCTTGTGCTATATAAACTCATACTAATGATACCTGCATTAAGGGATACTTTGTTTCTACAGGGCTTCCAAATCCATTGACTCCAATAAAGCTAGTGCTGAAATAGGAATCTGTGAGACTGGTATCAGTTAAAGCACCTCCGTCTATTCCAGGAACTGTAAGAAAAGGAAAATTCAAATATTTAATTATTTTAAAGCACTAACATTGACGTAGTCTCTGTGTTCCTAAATAACTTTTAAAGTGGCAATTTCTGTCACACTTATTTTTATTTACCTATTCATAACAAAAGGCAGGACCAAATAAAATTGGCTCAGCTCTAAAAATCTGTTAAACAATGCTCAAGTTGACTGGTTTTTTTCCACAGAGCCAATAATTTATTTTGTATTAGTCACCTAAAAGCCACCAAGCACAACATGAAGAAATAAACCCCACTTACATTTCCAATTTTCTTTTTTTAAAAAATTAATCCTCATTAGAAGATATGTTTTTATTGCTTTTAGAGAGAGACAGAGAAGGGAGGAGGAAGGGGGAGAGGAGGGGGGAGAGAGAGAGAGAGAGAGAGAGAAACGAACCCACTGATGTGAGAGAGAAACATCAATCTCAACTGGGGATCAAACCCCAACCCAGGTATGTGCCCTAGCTGGGAATCGAGCCCATAACCTTTTGGTGCATGAGACAGAGCTCCAACCAACTGAGCCATGTGGCCAGGGCTCCAATCTTCTGTCTTTAACTTTGCAAGAGGCCAATAGAGTATATAAAACACTGCAATTTCTCCTGGACATCTTCGTATGGTAAAAAGAGGCAAGTTTCTCAGGACTGTTTCTCAAATACATCAAATGAAAAAGACCAGTAGACTCATATTAACATATATTATATAGTTCAGTAAAAACAATTCTGCAGAGGTAGAAATGGGATACAGTTCAGAATGACATCCTGTCTGTGGATTTTGCAGAATGAACTAGTAGAATGATCTACCATATACCAACAAAGTCATGGACAATATGCTTTAGATACTATTTCCTGGTAAGTACTCGGAATGCTGCTGGTTTTAAGTTGCTAGTTAACTACAAAGCCTTACATTTTATAAATCAACTAAACTGCAAGTAGGATTGTCCTCTTCTGGGCAGAGCCTCTGAGAACCACTGAAACCACTCCCACTCCGGACTAGGAAGTAAACTAAAGACATACTGATAGATGGATGTAGGGTGCTATAATCTGAATTTCTGTATACCCCGAAAACGTATATATTGAAATCCTAACCCCCAAAGATGATGGTATTAGGATGTGGGGCTTTAGGTGGTACCTAGGTAATGAATAGAGCCCTCATGTGTGAAATTAGTGTTCTTATAAAAGAGACCCTAGAGAGATTCCTAGACCCTTCCCCTATGTGAAGACATAGCAAGACAGTGCCCATCTATGTACCAGGAAGTGGGTCCTCACCAATCACCACACAAAACCTACCATGATCTTGGACTTCCCAGCTTCCAGAACTGTAAAAATAAATCTCAGTTGTTTATAAGCCACCCAGCTTATGGTATTTTGTTAGAGCAACACAAAAAGACTAAGACACAGGGATACCTTGGGAACAATCTGATGCCATTTTTCTTTTCTGTTTTTAAAATTTATTTCTCACAATGTCCACAATTAATGTGTATTATTTTTATAATTACAAAAAATAATCTTTAATGGTTCGTATCTTTTAAATTAGTGACTGCAATTTCAGGTGTGGCTTTAGAAAACAATCAGAAACACATAGATTTGTATGTAAAGATGGTCATCATTATGTTCATTTATGTACAAGTATTAAAAGTGTTACTTTAATCACAAAAAAATTAGAAACAATGTGAAACACCCATTAGAACAATGATTAAATTCTGAATACTATGAAATAAATAAAAATCATGGTAATTAATGTCTGGGATTTATTTAATTCTCTAGCAAATCAAAACAAAAACTGGAAAGAGGGACAAACAAAATAAGACTCAACAAACATTGATCATTGTTGAAGCTGGGTGATAGGGGATTATTATACTCTCTTCTCCTCTTTTATCAGTTAGAAATTTTCCATGATAAAAGGCCATAGAGAATGAGAATAAATATTAAATACTGGTGTGAGGATAATAAATAATAAGTAATGGCATGATAACTATTTACAACAAAAAGTGAAAGGGAACACATTTTTACTTACAGTATAATTGTGTGTTCTTATATATACACACACAGAATATAAGACAATAAAATATATCAAAATGTTAATCTTGTGTTATCTGTTTGACTGAATGGAAAAGGTTACTCTTTTCTCCTTTCAAGCAAAACCCTTATGGCATCTACTCCTTATCTTTTCCTAATAAAATAGAATGGTTTTCAAAAATAGAGTACAAAACAGAGTCAAATTATTTTTTAACATAGCATGTTTATTTATTTCAAATGCTTTTTTAAAACTTAGATCCAATTTTCTCTTTCATTGTATTAGCTGATATAAAATATGAAGAAAACTATTACTGAACATGACAGAATTCAAATATCTATGGTCAATGTCTTATCTTACTCAATTTTAAGCAAGCTCTATTGAACTAAAAATAAGCACCTAAACCTAAAAAATATTTGTAAAATAAATATTAAATTGCTATTAGAGGACAATAAAACAGTCTTATAAACGTCCTATCCTTTAAAAATACTTTTTCATTAAGAAACAGTTTTTCCTAATATACTATCAATTTTCTGGTAGTGATTTTCACTATATTAAAACCGATTCATATTCCTTTAGGATGTACAATTTTGAAAGCAGAAACATGCTCCCTAATAGAGGATCATCTTTGAATGGGTTTAACCAAAAAAAGGGGGGAATGGATGAGGGTTAAATATAGCCAACAATTAAGGGTTAATTTTTCCACACAAATACCCAAAACTCTAAAACAACTAGAAGAAAACATAGAGGGAAAGCTCCTTGATGCTGGTGTTGGCAACAATTTTCTGAACAGAACACCAAAAATGCACAAGAACAAAAGCAAAAATAAACAAGTGGTACTATATCAAACTAAAAAGCACATCAAAAGAAATAATCAATACAACAAACAGGCAACCTATGGAAAGGTAGAAAACATTTTCAAACCATATTATCTCATAAGGGGTTAATAACCAAAATATATACGGAACACCTACAACTCAATAGCAAAAACAAAACTTTTTTAAACCCAATCTGAATTTTATAAAAAGAAAAGGACAAAGGACTTAAACATTTTTCCAAAGAGGATATTCAAATGGCCAACAGGGACATGAAAAAGTGCTCAACTTCACTAATCATCAGGGAAATGCAATCAAAACCACATGAGATATCACCTCACATCTGTTACAATGGCTATTATGACAAAGACAAGAGACAACAAGTTCTGGTGGAGATGTGCACTGCTGGTGCGAATGTAAATGGTACAGCTATAATGGAAAACAATATGGAGATCCCTCAAAAAATTAAAAAACAGAACTACCCCAGGATCCAGCAATCTTAATTTTGGATATATATCCAAAGAAAATGAAGTCACTATCTCAAAAGAGATGTATCTACACTCCCATGTTCACTGAAACATTACTCAGAATAATCAAGACATGGAAACAACCTAAGTATCTATTGACAGATGAACGGATAAAGAAAATGTGACACATACACAGACAATGGAATTTTTTTAGCCATAAAGAAAGGAAATCCTGTAATTTGTGACAACATGGATGGACCTAGGGGCATTATACAAGTAAAGTCAGACAGAAAAAACTTAAACACTGTATGATCTCACTTTTATGTGGAATCTAAAAAAGCCCAACTCAAAGAAAGTGAGAGACAAACAATGGTTGCCAGGAGCTGGGGAATGGCAGAAATGGGGAGAAGTTGGTCAAAGGATACAAACTTCCAGCTATAAGATGAATAAGTTCTGGAGATCTAATGTATAGTACAGTGACTATAATGAACAATACTGTATAAAAGAGTAGATCCTAAAAGTTACCACCAAAAGAAAAAAAAAGGTAATTTATGATGGGGTGGAGGTGTTAACTATCTTTACTGTGGTAATCATTTTGCAATAAATGTATGCCAAATCATACACCTTAAACTTACATGTTATATGTTTACAATATCTCACTGAAGCTGGGAGAGAAAGAAAGCATTCCACACATATACTTACACTTTCCTGTTTTGGAAAATTACAGTTTTGGAAGGACAGGAATGAAAATCACTAACATATGGTATATCACTCCATTCTATATAGATCACAAAGTTATTAATTTTCTTAAAAGTTAACTAAGAACAGATACATGTCCTACCTATATCACAGGATATTCAATGAGAAAAGGCATGTAGAGTAGATGCACATAAGATATGTTAGAGACCTTAATTACCAAGACTAGAGAATCCAGAACTTTCATTCCTTCTACCCCTTATTCTTACAATCCATTTTTAAGTAAACTTTACACCATCTCTGTGGAATAATAATTTGCAATCCACTTTAAAGTAAAGGCTTACTATTTCTATGAAAGGTATGTTACAATCTCTCTTATTGTAACTATTATATCTCTATGGAACAGTAATTAAAGAATCACTGCCTAGATATGAGTCTCAGTCTGAAAGACAACTGTGGCAGAGCTGATATTCCTGTTATTTTACAGTTAAACTATGATTCAGAGAGATTAGACAGCTTACCCAAAGTCACAAGGCTTAGTAAGTGACAGAACCTGGGATAGAAAAGCAATTTCTCTATTGCACTAAACTGTCTTTCAATTTTTAAGAGAGGGAATTAGAAATGAAAAGATGAAATTTCAAGGCTTCAGTTTTTAAATGATCATGAGACACTCCAACTTTAAACCAAAGGGTCTTACAGTACCTAAAGAATTAGAACTTCTGCATCTGTCAGCAGTTACCCTACAACTTCCAACATATAAATACGTAAGGTAATAATCTACTTTAAAAAAAAAAAAACCCCATCCCACAGCTTAACTAAATAAATATTCTACTTCACTGTTAGTCTTGCCCCCTCTGGATAAAATGACTTTCATTTCCCAAAACATCACAATAGATCAATGTTACTCAAAGGACAGTCCAATAAATTTGGTAAATGCTGGGAAGAAAAGCACACCATTTCTTTACTGAACAACTTCTCAGGGCCTGCATATACCATGTGAACTGTGACAATCAAAAAAAAAAGTAGAATACTTCCCAAATTCACCTGGTTGGAAAACTCTTTCTACATAGAACAGCCTGAGGGGCTGGAGTTCCATAGAACACACTTTACAAAAAGTGCCGAGTGGTTTTCCTCTGCCAACAAGGACATCACAGACAAGATGCTGGCAATGCTATCACAAGAGATGAAATCCATGCTTCTCAGTCTGTTATTAAAAAGCCCTCAGATTCTTTCCGCACTACCCAGAGAGAAGCCCATAGAGCATTGTTCTCTGTTCCCACATAACCTAAAGGAAAACTTTCACAATGTCTGGAACACTTGGTGTCCTGGCAAATAAGGAGGAGGATGTCCTCAAATTCTTTGCAATAGGAACTCACTTAGGTGGCACCAATGTTGACTTCCAAATGGAACAGTGTATCTATAAAAGGAAAAGTAATGACATCTACATCATAAATCTGAAGAGAACCTGGGAGAAGCTTCTGCTGGCAGCTTGTTCCATTCTTGCCATTGAAAACCCCCATGACACCCCAATAAATTCAATTTTAAAAAATCAAAAGGAAAAACACTGATGTCAGTGTCATATCATCAAGGAATGCTGACAGTGAGCTGTGCTGAAGTTTGCTGCTGACACTGCAGCCACTGCTGTTGCCTGCCACCTCCCTCCTCCTGGAACTGTCACTAACCAAATCCAGGCAGCCCTCCCAGAGCTGTGATTGCTGGTGGTTACTGATCCCAGGGCTGACCACCAGCCTCTCACAGAGGCATCTTGTGTTAACCTGCCTACCACTGCTCTGTGTCAGACTCTCCTCCGCACTGTGTGGACATTGCCATCTCTAGCAACAGCAAGGGGGCTCACTCAGTGGGTCTGATGTGCTGCATGATGGCCTAGGAAGCTCTGCACATCTATGGCACCATCTCCCGCAAACACCCATGGGAGAGCATGCCTGATTTCTACTTCTACAGAGATCCTGAAGAGATTGAAAGGAGCAGGTCACTGATGAAAAAGCTGTGGCTAAATAACAATTTCAGGGTGAATGGACTTCACCAGCCCGAGTTTAGTGCTGCTCAACTTGAGGTCACAGGTCTGAAAGCCTGCAAAGGTGCCCTCTGTTCCTATTCAGCAGTTTCCTACTGAAGTCGGAGGCACTCAGCCTGACACTGAAGACTGGCTGGTCTGCAGCAGCCCCTGCTCAGGCCACTGAATGGGTAGGAACTACCACTGAGTGGTCTTAAGCTGTTTTTCCACAAACTCTTAAACAGAATGGAAGTAAGGGTGACAGAAAATAAAAGTGTCTCTTTTAAAAAAAGCCCTTAACAATCTGTTCTCAATCTACCATTCTAATATTTCTTTAAGTGCTTGATTTCAGTATTAGTTTTGCCACTTACCAGCCACAAAGTCTTTGGGCAAAATGCTTATAAAATGAACATTATACCATCACTTGTAAAGTAAGAATCATGCCATCTACCTTGCAAACTTCAATGAAAGTTATTAAAAAAAAAATGAAATATCTTTAAAATTCTTTTAAAAATCTTTAATGGGACTTAAGGGACTTCCGGCCAAGATGGAGGTGTAGGTAGATACACTGTGTCTCCTCGCGTAACCAAAATAAAGACAAAATAAAGACAATTTAGAAACAAAATAACAACCAATACTGACAGAAAATTGAACTGTATGGAAGTCTGACAACCAAAGAGTTAAAATAGACACATTCATCCAGACCTGTAGGAGGGGCAGAGTTAGGTGGCTGGGCTAAATAAAAAAGCCATGGCACCGGGTGCACAAGGAAGCAGCTGAAAAACCCTAGGCACCCAAGACAGGAGCCAGTGGACTGTGGGCGCACAGGCAGCGGCTGGCAGATCCCAGGTGTGGGGTGGCAACAGGCAGACCCAGCGAGGCGGTGATTGTGAAGCATGGCACAGCGCACAAGGCAGCTGGCTGACTGGGCGGTCACACATTCACGCGTGCATAAACCAGGCAAAACTGGGGAGCAAGACAGACCGCACAACCCAGGGTCCCAGCATGGGAAAATAAAGCCTCAAAATACCAATTGAAAACATCTGTGGGGGTTGAGATACTGGGGAGAGACTCCCAGCCTCACAGGAGAGTTCGCTGGAGAGACCCACAGAGTCTTAGAATGTACACAAACCCACCCACATGGGAATCAGCACCAGAAAGGCCCAGCTGGCTTGGGAGAAGCAGTGGAAGGGACTGAAATCCAACAGAAAGCAGAGCAAGCACCATTGTTCCCTCTCAAACCCTGCCCCCACATACAGTGTCACAACCCAGCAACTGGGCTGCCCTGCCCTGGGGAACACCTAAGGCTCTGCCCCTCATATGTAACAGGCACGACAAGACCAAAAAAAAAAAAAAAAAAAAAAAAAAAAAAAAAAAAAAAAAAAAAAAAAAAAAAAAAAAACAAAAAAAAAAAAAAAAAAAAAAAAAAAAAAAGAAA